>PVJL010014955.1:0-26048 GCA_004026885.1 Lyroderma lyra | reverse complement strand
GTCGGCTCCCTCGCAGCCCCACGTCCCGGTCCCAAGCTCTTGGGAGCAGCTCTACGCAGGATGAGGTCCTGACGGGGCCTTTCTCTCCCCAGGTGCTGCGCGAGCACGGCTACGGCCAGATCACGACCGACGTCCGGGAGGGACAACCTTTCTACTACGCGGAGGACTACCACCAGCAGTACCTGAGCAAGAACCCAGACGGGTACTGCGGCCTCGGGGGCACCGGGGTGGCCTGTCCGCTGGGCATTAAAAAGTAATTTCTTCCTGTGTGGTGGGCTCTTGAGGTCACTGTAAAAAATGCTTTCAACAAATTGTGTGATTCTTTCATGGCTCACGTCAGTGGTTTTTGGAAATGCACAAAGCACAAAGCCATTGATAAAAATCTGGTTTATTGAGGTGTCATTTACATGAGGTGCCATGGCAAGCTGATAGCATGTAATTTATCTGCTAATGAATTGTGGTGGGAGTAGAGCTCTGAAATTTTTTGGATCATTTAGGGTCTGAATGAGGATAGTAAATCTGTCGTCTTCGCCCTTCTTGTGCCTGGGTGCCTGCAGAGGCAGGAGATCGTCGGGCAGGATAGAGCATGCTGGAAATCCTTTATCTGCCCCTGTCCCACCTCACATGCCCTTCACCCTCCAGTGCCTTAAACTCTGCAAACATTTATAGCCTCAATGAAATCCTTGGCTCTCCTGATCCTGTCCATGTTCAGGGGGCTCTCTCTCTCTTTTTGGCCCTCCTCTGGCAGAGAAGCTGTGAGCTGGCTTGATGAATTCTAACTGCATTGCTTACAGCGATGAGAAGTGCTTGTTCCAATAAAGGTCTGTAGTTTAATAATACAAACTGCTCCATGTCTCATCTGTCTTTCACTTGTTTAGAAAGGGTATTTCTAAGTATTGTGAGACAGAAGCCTCAGAGTCCTTTTTACCCAAATGGGAAATGTAATTGAAGTTTTTGGGAAACATGTACACCTCTGGCTGCTTGCAGCTTTAGTAATAATAGCTATTTTCCACGTGCATGTTACAGCCATCACATGAGGGACTGTCCTAGTTAGAATAGACACGTGCAATTCCTGCCTTAAAGAATCTTTATATTCAAGGTAAGAGGTGGGGGACATAAGCAATAAACATGTGAACATGTGAAGGGATCATTCCAGGTCCTGAGAAATGATAGGGAGCTGACAAGTAGGGTAAGATGGTAGGTTGTGTGTGGGGCTGTGAGGTTGCCATGAAGACTGTTTTAGCTTCATTGCTTGGGGGAGACCTCTGTGAGGTGGTGAAACTTGAGTTGAGAACTGAATGATCTGAATGATGCAAAGGAGACAGGTAAGCACAAGTTGGGGGAGGAGAGCAGAGCTATTTGAGGCAGGAGGGGGATTAAGAAATAGGCATTGTTCCCCATGGATTCAGGTTGTTTCTTTTCCCTCTTGCATTTCTTCTGTGCCCTAAGCATATCAAGAATACATTAGTGGAGTACATATATCTAATCACTGTCAGCATCTCCACTTTGGTTGCTTGAAGGAATGCTTTTCAAATAGAAGGACCAGGACGTATGGGCCAAGACGGGGAGGGATTTGTGGTGTTTGAGCAACAGAAAGGCCCATGACACTAGAGTAGTGTGAAGTCATGTGGGTGGAGCCCCATGATGGGGATCAGTGTTTCCTAAGAGGAAGAGACAGTATCTCCCCCTCTTGGCCATGCGAGGAAATAGCAAGAAGGTGGCTGTCCACAAGCCAGGAAGCAGGCTCTCACCAAACACCGGATCTGTTGGAAACCTTGATCTTGGACCTCTCAGCCTCCAGAACTGAGAAATAAGTCTTTGTGTTTAAGCCACCCAATCTGTGGTATTTTTGTTATAGCAGCTCAAGCTGACTGAGCAGGTAGCCTGTGCTGATATCTTTTTGTTCCTCCAGATCCAGGCTCAGCCCTTCTCCATCTCACTCTGTATCCTGGGAGTCCTGAGTGGACTAGAACAATAGTCTTGTTGCCCTCTTGCTTTGATTTGGGTCTAGCCAACAGGAGTTACTAGGAGGAGTTTGAGAGTCGGAAATGAACAAGGTTAAAGTATATGCTTTCCCTTCAGGGCTTCATGGGTTGGTTGTATAAGGGTGATAACAGCTCCGTACTGTTTCTCATTATGGACCTACAACACCATCTTTTGGGGGTTTACCTAGACTCTATTCACTTTGTAAATATTACCTATATGAACCTCTCCTTGATTACCCAGTTTGAGTTTGTAATCTGTTTCCTGGAAAGACCCAAATAGGGAAGGTAAACTTTCTTTCATAATTAATTCCAAAAAGTATTATAAAAGATTCTCTTATTCTGTGTCCATGTCAATTAAGTAAAAAATAATAATAATAATAATATATTTTTAAATACTACACCTCAATATATAAAACCATAGGTTTTAGAACTAGAAGGAATTTTTATAGGTGATTTAGATGACTACCCTCATTTTATAGGTGAGGAAACTGAAGACCCAAGAGGCAACATTTCCACTATTGGAAGGTGCCACAAGTTCATTTACATGTGAGAAAGAACCTTCCCCCATAGTTTTCAGACCACTGGTCCTGCTCTTGCCCTCTGGGGTCACCAAGGAAGGCTGACCCTCTTCCTTAGGAGATAGATATGTGAGGATATTTGAAGACAAACTCACTCTCCCCAAATCCTCTTTTCTAAGTTAATAGCTTTCTAGATTCCTTCTAAAATGCTGATTCACGCCTGCTATCCAGAGTACTAGATGCCATGGGTCCAGAAATGAAGGTCATTTATCTAAGGTTGTGTTGTCCCACATGGTAGCCACTCACCACAAGTGGCTATTTAAATGTAAATTAATTAAAATTAAACACAATTAAAAATACAGTTCCTCAGTTGCACTATCTACCTTTCATGTCCTGCAAGTTAGCTAGTGGCTACCATATTGGGTAGTACAGATTTAGTACATTTCTGTTGGATGGCACTAAAGTAAGAGGAGTGTTTGATGGGACTTGGATGTCCTTTGACCATTCTGATTTTATTTTATGAATGCAGACAAGTCAGCTTGTTGGCCCATAAGATAAATAAAAGCCTAAATATTTTTCATATGAACTACCTTTAAGACAGAGCTGTCTGTTCATTTTCTTGAACCCTTTCTCTGTTATTATCATTTTAACCTTTATTATAGGAATTTACATTCATTCTTTGTTGATTTTTGTTTTATTTAGCCTCTGCATTTCAGTTTGTTAAAATAATTTAATTTAGACTCCAACATCTGAAATATTGTTTCCCTCTTTCAGTTTTGTGTCACGCATGGGATTCAATAGCATGTCCTCGGTGTCTTCCTGAAAGTAATTATGCAAAATATTGAACTGGGAAGTTCACTTAGAAAGGCATGTCGCTTGTTTAAGGTCGTAGAGCATCCATTATAATTGGCATGGCTTGTCACTCCTGACCCTCCCTCATGCAGTCTTTAGTATAAATTGCCAGTAGATTTCATGCTTTTTCCTGCTGAGCCCAGATAGACATTCAGAATTCTTCTCCACAAAGAACTCTGGGCAGGGAGTTCCCTGATGGTGTAGTGGCTTAAGGCTTTGGCTCTGGCGCTGTCAGTGCTGCGGCCTGGGTTCGATTCCCAGCCAGGGAGCTACCCACATACCAAAAAGCAAAAAAAAAAAAAAAACTCTGGGCAGCCACTGCTAACCAACCAGACTTGGTTTTCCAGGTGAAACCCCTTTTCTTCCAGGCAGGCACAAAATTGTGACTAGTGCGTGGGATATATACAAGTATAATGCCTAAGCCAGTTGTAAGTTAAGCTAAGAGAACAAACAACATGTTATTTTAGCTCCAAAAGGGTGATCAGAGATTGGGACAAATGCTTTGCTGACATCTGGAAATACCACAGAAGTTGATGGAGAGTTCAACTAGAGTGAGGCACCCCTGACTGAAAATGCTGGATCTGCCCCTTAGAGGTTGAATGACATAGAAAAAGACACATGACTGTTTCTTGGAGTGTGAAATGGTGATTGAAATGGTGATGATAGTACCTATGTTGCAGCATTCTTGAGAAGATTAAATATATATGTACATATATATATACCTACATATAAAAAGGTCATTTCCTAGAAATTTTATAAACTATTCAAATTAATAATATTTGGAAAAGGTCACTGATTGCTCTGCGGTAGGTTGATAAAAGTAAATGAGATTAAAAGTCTCATCAAAAAATCTTTTTTTTTATAAGAAGACTTAACTGTAACAATATGTAGTAAGTAAGACAAAGACAATGCCATATGATTTCACTTATATTTGGAATCTGAAGAACAAAATAAAGAAAACATAAACAAACTTACAGACACAGAGCATGTTGATGGTTTTAGATGGAGGTGTGGGGAGCAGGGTGGAAGAGGGGAAGGGATTAAGAAGTACAAATTGGTAGTTGCAGAGAGGTTAGGGGATGTAAAGTGCAGCATAGTGAACATAGTCAACCATATCGTAATAACGATGTATGGTGCCAGATGAGTGATAGATTTGTTGGGGTGATTACTTTTTAAGTTATCTAAATGTCTAATCACTATGTTGTACATCTTAAACTAATACAATGTTGAATGTCAAAAAGAAAATCAGTTGTACCTATAACTTTCTGAACTGTCTATTCTGTTTTATTGATCTATTTATCTATTTTTATGCCAATACTACGCTGTCTTGATTACTATAGATTACTAGGTAAGTCTTTTTTCTCACTCATTGATCAAACACTTATCGTCTTCCTGGTATGTATCAGTCACTGGATTAGTTTAATACACAATTATTATCTTACGATACACATTTTTATTCTGTTTAGCAAATTAATCATAGCAGTACACCTATGTCAAAATTTGTACTCAATTAATTATCTGATTTTTCAATAAAATGATGAAGAAATTAACCCTTTAAAAAGTTATGCATGCACTTATTTTTGGATAATGTGATTTAAAATTACTGCCCAATTTTGCAAGCGGAGTCTCATGCTGACTACTAGATGTCTTAAAATCAGGGCGTGTGACCAGTGAAAATCAGTTCAAGTTCCGAAGTTCGAGCCCTTCTCAGGGTTCAAATAAGATACTTAAATGACCCTTTGCCATAATTCAGCACATAATTTCCTTAAAATTATCTATAAAGTTTGATTTTGTTCCTTATTTCAAGAAAAAAAAACAACAAAAAACGTGCTATGAACCATCAGAACCTATTTTCCGTGACCCTGACAAGTTCATGTGAAACCATCACACAGGAGTTAAATCTTCCAAATGACCTTTGTAAGGCCCACCGTGAGCTGTCAGCAGCCCTGGGAATAGGCTTCTGGGAGGATCTGCATTAAAAATTAGGTATGAATACAATTGTTTTTAAGCATCTCTCTGGAAACCTAAACTTGAATAGTTTACGTCTTCACTTTATAGTATATTAAATTACTTTATAACATTTAGCAAAATCAGGTAGTGTAAGTTCTCCAACTTTGTTCTCTTATAATGTTGCTCTTGGTCACCTGAGGTCCTTTGTATTTCTATACGAATTTTAGAATCAGCTTCTCAATTTCTATAAAAAAACTCTGCTGGGATTTCAGTTGAGATTGCATTTAATCAGAAGATCAATTAGGGGGAAATTTACAGCTTAAAAATATCCTATCTTCTAATCCATGAACAAAATGTAGCTCTCAATTTAGTTTATTTATTAAATTCACTTAATTTCCCTTAATGTTTTGTAGTTTTCAGTGTATATATCTTGCACATTTTTAAAGATGTATCCCTAAATATTTTGTGTTTTGATAGAATTGTTATAGTATTGCTTTTTAAATTTCACTTTCTAGTCATTCATTGCCAGTTTCTACAAATGCAGTTGATTTTTGTACATTGATCCTATGTACGGCCCCCTTGGTAAACTCATTAATTCTGGTCTCTTTTTTTGCAGTTTCCATGGGATGTCCTACGTAGGTAATCATGTCGTCTGCAAATAGAGAGATTTACTTCTTCACTTCCAATCTGTGTGCCTTCCCTCCCCACCTTACGTTACTTAGAACCTGACCTCCAGTACACTGTTGAACGGCAGTGGTAAGAGCAGACGTCCTGGCTTGTCCCTGATCTTAGGGGGGAACGTCAGTCTTTCACCGTTAAATATGGTGTGATATATATATATATATATATGTATATATATATATATATATATATATATATATATATTTATTTTATGCAAACTCTTGTCAAGTTTCCTTGCATTCCTAGGTTGTGGAAAGTTTTTATCAGAAATGAATGTTGAATTTTGCCAAATGATTTTTTTGCAATTAGGATATAATCACATCGATGTTGTTGATTAGTCTGTGAACATGGTAAATTACATTGATTTTGGCTTGTTAAGTCAGCCTTGTATTGCTGGGATCCATCTATGCGGTCATGATATAGTGTCCCTTTTATATGATGTTGGATCTGATTTGCTAAAATTTCCTTTAAAAGTTTTGCATCTGTGTTTATGGGGGATATTGGCCTGTGGTTTTCTTGTCTTTGTTTAATTTTGGTAGCAGGATAATGCTGGCCTCATAGAATCATTTGGTAGGCATTCCCTCCTCAATTTTATGGAAAAGTTAGAATTGGTATTAGTTTGTCTTTAAATGTTTCATAGATTTTGCCAGTGATATCATTTATGTTTTTAGTTCTCTTTGTGAGGGCATTTTTAATTACAAATTTAGTCTGTTTACTACACATAGGACTATTCCGATTATCTATTTTTTTCCTGAATGAACATTGTTAGTTTTTGTTTTTCACAGCATTTGTCCATTTCGCCTAAGTTGTCAAATGTATTGACATGGGAGTCCTTTATCTTCTTAATAACTATAGAATTTCTAGTGATATTACTTCTCTCATTCCTGATACTAGTAATTTGTTTCTTTTCTCTTTCTTTCCAGTCAGTCTTTTTACAAGTTTATGAATTTTATTGATTTCCTGAATGAACCAACTTTTGGTTTCATTCAGTTTTCGCTACAGTATTTCCTATCCAATTATTTCTGCTCTGATCCTTGCTGTTGTCTTTATTCTGCTATTTTAGCTTTGCTTTTCTCTCCATCTTAGTGGTTTCTAGTTGGAAGCAAAGGTCATTCAAGACAATTTTTTCATTCATAATATAGGTATTTTGTGCTATACATTTCCTCCTACTACCTGTGGGGAACCTCACAAATTTTAATATGCTGTGTTTTCATTTTCGCTTAGTTCAAAATTCTTTTAAATTTTCTTTTTGATGTATTCTTTGACTTAGAGTCATTTATGTGTTTTATTTAGTTTCCAAATATTTGAAGATTTTTCCAGAAATCTGTTATCAATTCCTAATTTAATTTCATTGCTGTCAAAAGACATACTTTATATATCATTGAATGCTTTTTAAGTTATTGAGACTTACTTTAAGGACCAGAACATGGTGTATTGTAAATACTTTAAGTGCACTTGAGAGGAATATATATACTTTGCTGCTGTTGGATGGAATGTTCTATAATTGACAATTAGGTCAAGTTGGTTGACTGTGTTGTTTAAGTCTTCTATATTCTGTCTACTTGTTTCTTCAATTATTAGGAGAGCAGCATTGAAATATCCAACTCTAAATGTGAACTTTTCAGTTTTGCTTCATGTATTTGAAAATTCTTTACTAAATGCATAAGCAGGTAAGATGTTCATATTTTCTTGATGAGTTGACCCTTTTATCATTATAAAAAGAACCTCTTTAGCCCTAGTAATATTCTTTGTTCTGAAATCCACTCTGTCTTATGTTATAATAGTAGAGATACTTAAGCCTTCTTCAGATTAGTGCTCATAGGATATTTAATTTTCCATCTTTTTAAAGGTGAGTTTGTGTGCAGCTTATGGTTGAGTTGTGCTTTTTAAGCTAAGCTTACTATCGCTGACTTTAATTGGGGTGTTTATACCATTTAAATTTGATGTGATGATTTATATGGTTAGGTTCAAATCTTCTATATTTTTGTTTTCTACTTGTCTTCCCTGTTCTTTGTTCTTTTCATTTTTTTTCCTCCCTTCTTTTAGGATATTGAGTATTTCTTCTTTTATTTTACCACCTTTATGAGTTTGTTAGCTATATCTCTTTGTTGTATTATTTTAGTGGTTGCTTTAAGGTTTATAGTATACATCTTCAACTTATCATCTACTTCAATTGATAAAATATCACTTAATGTATACTATTAATATAAATACCTTTAAACAGTGTACATCCATATCCGTATTTCTGGTCATGGTGCTATTGTTGTAATACATTTTTTTCTATGCATGTTATAAACTTCACAATGCCTTGTTATTATTATTAGTGTTCTAAACTGTCCATTATTTTAGATTTAAATAATAAGAAAAATATTTTTATATTACCTTCATATCATTTCTAATGCTCTTCATTCTTTTGGTTGATTTCATATTCCAATCTGGTATCCTCTTCTTTCTGCTTAAAGGACTGGCATTAATATTTCTTGTAGCACAATTCTGTTGGTGATAAATGCTTTCAGCTTTTGTATATATGAGAAAGTCTGTTCTTCCTTTGATCATGAAACCTATTTTTGCAGTATTTAAAATGCCAAATTGACATCTTTTCCCCCAGTAATTTAAAGATGTTGTTCATTGTCTTTTCCTTGTTTGTTTGTTTTGGTTTGCATTGTTTCCAATGAAAAATCTACTGTCTTCCTCTGTGCATGATGCACGTAATTTTTTTCACTCATTTGGCTGCTTTTAAGATTTTTCTCTTAATCGCTACTTTTAAATAAATTGATTGTTACAGTGTGTAAAATAGTTTCCCCCAAATGAAAGGTTTACATCCTAACCCCTGACACTGTGAATGGCCTCATTTGGAAATGTAATCAAGTTAAGATGAGGTCATGCTGGATCCGGATGGGCCCGGGAAGGCAAACGGAACTCGGGCCCACAAAATCGCAAGTGGCCTTGCATGTAGGTAAGAGAGGTCATCTAGGCTGAGAGCTGGAGGTGGAGATTATCTCTCAACAGGTAGTAATTTAATCCATGTAATTGGGTGAGCTCTCTGATGGAGCTGGTTTCCTGGGAAACAAGCAGAAAGCAAAGCTTAAGCCCTGGGTTGGTGCATGTGAAGTGGCCCAACAGAGAAGGGCAGAGGGAGAGGCCGTGTGGTGTGATGTGGAGAGCAGGGCCTCAGAGTAAGCATGCTGAGAGCAAGTTTACATAAATTTCTCAGCCTGAGTTTACTTGTCTCTGAAAAGGAGTTAGTGCTACAGCCTTGCAGGGGGCTGTCAGGATTCAAGGAGATATGTGAAAGTTTTGTGTACAGGACAACACTGTCTTCAAGTGTTTGTTATTAAAGAAAACAGGAGAGCTCTTAAGTAATAGAAACCAAGGTTACAGAGAGGTAGGTGGTTTTAGAGTCACCGAATGTTGGAACTGGGAGAGGCCTTTGGAGCCACTTAATCCAACTTTCACAGAGGAAGAAGCCGAGGCATCAAAGACATCAGAGTGAAGGAGACCAGGGACAGGGCCTCACCCACTGTGGAGAGGGTCTGGGAAATAACGTTCCGGAGATGTCAGTCACTATAATCTTGGGAGAGGTTAGGAGGGCTGGCATGGTGCTGAGTAGCAAAACCAGTATCTGGCACACAGAATTAAATGTGGGTGACAATTCAGTACCGGCTCCACCTGGTTGTTAGGAGGATAAAATGACATAACACTTGGGAAGTCCTCAGTCCTCAGAATTTGCTAACTTACAAAGATAATTTGCTCAAGACATAAATTAGAATGACTGACTCCTAAGTCTCATTTCTAACAGGTGAGGGACCTGACTGAATTGGTTCTACCTGTTTAGGCCTTGACTTTATCGTCACAGACCTGCCTGATTTCAGGACCACCCATCTCCTTTATTCCAGCTTGGAGGGTGAAGGAAGCATTCAGTATTCCACGTGAGTGCTCAGGAAGAAATGAATTGAGGAACAAGCTCAACATTGAGACTAGATCCAACATTCTTAGAGGACTTCAGTTCTTCACTCCAAACAGAATCAGTCACAGTCTAATTAACTTCTGTGTGAAGTCTCAGGCCCAGGACCCACCTTACCCACTCTGTCCCAGATAGAATTAATGAAATTGGAGTCGAGGTCTGTCATCTTGTGCTCAAATACCCTAGCTGGCTGGTAACAAGAAAGAATCAGGACATAGCTCAAATATAAAAGTGGAAAGAAGAAACAGGCTAAAGTCCGCAGGGAAAACTTCCTATTTCTTAATCTATCTCCTGTCCCAAATAGCTTTGCTCTCCTCCCCCAATTTGTGTTTATGTATTAGGTTCCTCTCTCTTGATGCGGATGCCACCAGACTGACAGTCTCTAAACTAGGTCAACAGCGTGGTGATGAATTGACACAGGTCTTCAGGCTCTGTAATGCCTTATCCTCA
Organism: Lyroderma lyra; assembly: GCA_004026885.1. Classification (NCBI taxonomy): domain Eukaryota; kingdom Metazoa; phylum Chordata; class Mammalia; order Chiroptera; family Megadermatidae; genus Lyroderma; species Lyroderma lyra. The sequence goes on along the minus strand of PVJL010014955.1, from coordinate 15,648 downwards.
CACCGCTCCGGTTCCCTGGCCCGCTTTCTATAGCATCTTAGGGTGGTCCCTGTCCCTCAGAACCTCGGGGGCTGGGGGGATCCTCTGTCCAGCTCCAGGACTCCTGGCTTGCAGACGTCAGCCCTCTGAGCCGGAAGGAGAGAGTAAGGTAGATCTCTCCTGCCCTTGGCCCTGTGGTCTTTCCCGAATCCTGAGCCCTCCCTCATATTTCCCTTCCACGGCAGGACCAACGAGAGAATTTCACAGGACAGTTGCTAGTTTTGCGTGGCAATCAGCAAACCACACTTCTCTGGCAGTACTTGCGTTGCATGGGGGCCCGTTTCAGACAGACAAGATCTAAGTCAGGGCCCCGCTCTGTGCCATTGTGACGGCATCAGTGTAGTGAGAAATCCGTTTTAGAGTCCAACAAACATTATTTTTAAATCCAGGAAACCAACACTGAGAGAAATAAGCGGCTTTCCAGGGTAACCCAGGAAGGGGCAGAATCCAGTGTGCACTGCAACCTGACCACTCCTACAAAAATCTACTTTTTGCATGGAAAGAGGGGTCACATTAGGTGGTGAACTTATTATACATCAAGTTGACAATGCACTGTGGAATTGTATGCCTGAAACCTATGTAATCCTTGCTAACAGATGTCACCCCAATAAGTCTAACAATAAAAATGAATTAAAAAAAAAAAAGACTGAAAATAGGGAAATAGAAACATAAATGCTAATAAAAAGGGAATTAAGCAATATTAAAAAAAAAAAATCTACTTTTTGCTACTTCATTTAAAACCTGCATTACCCGTGAGTACCTCTCTCCTTCCTTGATAACCTCTGTTAAGAATCAAAGTTCAGATTTTTCCTTTTCCTCAAGGTGTCCTTTAAGAGAATAGCAGGCATGCTTATCATTAATATTTGAAAGGAAAAACAGTATCTATACAGTAGACTCTAGGTTAACCAGAACTCAAGCAACCGACAGAAAATTGAAGATTTTTGTGCTAGTTGCTTGAGAGTTTTGCCGGTTGCTGGGGAGTGCTGGGTGTATTTATCCAACATCTACCAATCCCCATGGGTGCCCGTTAACTGACAGTCTACTGCATTATGCTCAAGACAACCATCAGCAGTGTGGAAGCAAAAATCCTGTTGGAGCTCTTTCTCGACTCCATCTTTGCGGTATCAAGAGTGGCCGCAGCTCAGTCGCCAACATGCAGCTCTTTGTCTGTGCCCAAGAGCTACACACTCTCGAGGTGACCGGCCAGGAGACAGTCACCCAGATCAAGGCTCATGCAGCCTCAGTGGAGGGCATCGCTCTGGAAGATCAAGTCGTGCTCCTGGCAGGCACGTCCCTAGAGGATGAGGCTACCCTGGGCCAGTGTGGGGTGCAGGCTCTGACCACTCTGGAAGTAGCCGGTCGCATGCTTGGAGGTAAAGTCCATGGTTTCCTGACCCGTGCTGGGAAAGTAAGAGGTCAGACTCCCAACGTGGCCAAACAGGAGAAGGAGAAGAAGATGACTGGTTGAGCCAAGCAGCGGTACAACCGACGTTTTGTCAACATTGTGACCACCTTTGGCAAGAAGAAGGCCCCCAATGCCAACTCTTAAGTCCTTGGTAATCCTGGCTTTCTCTAATAAAGCCACTTAGCCCAGTCAAAAAAAAAAAAAAAAAAAAAAAAATCCTGTTGGATACCGTAGACTTGGGGCAGGGGATTTTCCTCTCCAATAGGATTGAATAGTAATCCCTTGATGTTCACTTCTGCGTAGTATGCTATAAATTATGGTAGGTCAGTGCTCCCACTGTATCAAGAGGAAAACCTGGATAATTTTTGTTTCTAAATCACAGCATAGGAAAGCTATGAGAGCAGTGACGACTAAAAGAACTAAAACCTCAGAGGATCAGAGGATGACAAAATGAGCTGGCAACAGGTATTTTTGTCCCCCCTCTTCTCTGGGGACATTTTCCAACTCTGACTGCAGGCTGAGAATCAGACTTGGTTCAGAAAGAGATCATCTACAGGAGCAGAGAGGAAGCAGGAAGGTTTTCAGTGGTTGTGTGCATCTCGAGGAGAAACTGGAAACTTCAGAGGCTTCGAGTACACAACTTGGAGCTGGATGGATGACTGGCAAGCTAGATTAACACATTCTTAAAAGTCAGCGGGAACTATCTTGTTGTCTCAAACGTTTAGGAAACCAAGATCCACCAACAGAAAGAATCTGCCTCAAAACCACACCTTGCATCCTCCTCAGGGCGCGTGCCAGGCCGAAGCTGCCTGAGGGGAGAAGCTGAAGTCTAGGTTGCAACCCCAGATCTGCAGACTCGCGCTGCTGAGGAGTTTGAGACCTGCCAGCCTCTCAGGTCAGGACCCTGCAAGGGCCGTGCCCAGAAAAGAAGGGTCAACGAGAGACAGACTGAGTCTACCTGAGGTTTACTGCAAAAGCAGCCGTACCCCAGCTAACTCCCTGACTGGATTGAGGTGGTCAGCCCTTATTTATCTGCCCAACAGAGGCCAGGGGAATCCTTTCACGTGGAAGACAACAGTATCTGGAACGTCTTTTCCTTTTCTTTATCTAAATACACAGTGTGTGTGATGGAAAGAGAAGTCACATTAGGTGGTGAACTTATTATATAAGTTGACAATGCACTGTAGAACTGTAAGCCTGAAACCTATGTAATCCTTGCTAACAGATGTCACCCCAATAAGTCTAACAATAAAAATGAATTAAAAATAAATAAATAAATAAATAAATAAATACACAGTGTGAAGTATTTGAATTGATTAAATGTAATTAAAATTCTAAAAAACTAAAAATTACTAACCATATAAAGAAGAAAAAAAATATAACTCCACAATCTAGACATTAATATTGCCAGTATGGGTTAAAAAAGGAAGCCAACTATATACTATTGACATATATTAAATATAAGAACACAGAAAGGTTGAAGGTACAATACGGTTGACGCTCAGTTAACGGCACCCATGCTGGATAAATGTAGTATTGTTTCTTCGACTTTTTTGGCGGGTTGCTTGAGAGTACTGGCTGCTTGAGTTACAGCTAACAGAGAGTCTACTGTATGAGGAAAGAAACTATGTAAACACTAACCAAATGCTGGCTGGTGAAGCTATACTAGTATCAGAGTAGACTTTAAAGAGTGAAGAGAGACAAAATCGGATTCCGGCATTGGAGGTAGTGGGGCTTTAGGTGAACCATAATTAATGTTAAATAAAATGGAAGCAAGGAGGACAAGAGTGAATGAAAAGATTCAGAACTTCCAAAAAGAACTGTAATTTATGAAGAATCAGTGGGTCTTACAGAACTCAAAAAATACAGTATCTAAAATGAATTGTAATGACATCAGAAGTTTCAACACCAGGTTAGACACAGCAGAGCATAGAATTAGTTAGCTTGAAGACAGGTCACATGCCAAGAGCCAAGAGACATGCACAGAATGAGACCCATGTGGGACACATTCACAGTGTCTGTCGTGTGTATGAACATAGTTTCTGAAAGAGAAGGATGGCATAATCAGTGTTCAAAAAGTATTAAATGAGCAATTTTCATAACTTATGCCCATCACTCCCCACATGCAAGAAGCTCAGAGGCCCTCAAGCAAGAGAAAGACCACAATGAGGCATATCGTGGTAAGACTAATAAAAACCCAAGAGAGAAAACCTTCGAAGTAGCCAGAAGGGAAGAAAGAAGACATTACCTTCCAGAGAGCAACAATAAAAATGACAGCTGACTTCCGAACAGAAGTGATGGAAGCCTGCAGGTAATGTACTATCACCTTTAAAGTGATGAAAGAAGGATAAGAGACAATCTAGACTCCTAGCCCGGTAAAACGTCCTTCAAAAATGACGGTAAAATGAAAATGTTTTGAAGCCAATGAAAACTGAGGGAACGTGTCGCCAGCAGGCCTGCGTGAGAATCCGGAGGAGCAGGAGTACTTCTGGCAGAAGGAATGTGATCCTGGGTGGCAATATAAAACTCAAGATGAAAAACAAAACAAAAAACAGAAAGAGTAAATGTGTGGAAAATACCAGTGAATGAATGGCACAAGGCAGCAACTACAATGTCTTTTGGAATTTAAAATATATAGAGAACTCAAACGTGTAACAGCAGTAACACGAGAGGTGGGGGTTGGTAAATAGAGTCCGAGGGTTCTGGCCTCCTTGGTCTCCCACGTCTGTGCTGTCCTTCCTCCGGTTCTGTGCTGCCCCAGTGTACCCCTCACTTCCTTTGGTTTTTTGGCTTCAGGTTAAGTTTCTGATGCTCGCAGGCAAAGATGCCTCGGTTCCTGCAACCCGTGAGCTGGGCGTTCCTTTCCCACCTCATCTCTAGGACATTTCTGCTTCAACCATTGCCTGACCCTGAGTCTTAGCATGGTTTCACACGGTCTCTGGGAGCCCAAAGCAGCATTTACTGGGGCTTTGAATCAGGCAAAGGAGGGTAAAGACAAAGGATCTTTCTGGAAACCAAATCTGTAGGTCTCAAGCATGAGCTACAAATAAGGGACAGAGAGCGATTGGAATGTTTCTTATTTCAGGAGCAAAGAAAATTTGAGGGCTGTCTGCCCCTTTGAAAGAAGTAGTAAATCGTGGAATGATGCCTGTTCGTGAGAGAGGAAGGAGTAGGCTTTCTGTCTCAGGGATCCGTGGCATGCCTTCCCCATGGAAGGGTGCTCCATCCCAACCTTTGGAGAGGACTCAAGCCGAAATTGGTCATTTGCCTCCCAAATTCCAGGGGAACCACAGGCCTTGTTGTGGGCCCCAGGTTTTCTCAAGCGCTCGCATAGGTGTATGATTGTTTCAGACACAACTAAGCATCTGAGAATCCCTCCTCACAACCTTCATTCCACCCTTGACCTTACTCCATAAACTGAGAAGGACACTGGTTTGGAGGCAATAGTATGTTTAGTCACAAGGGCAATAGAAGCATCATGAAATACAGTAACAAGATGGCCCAGGGTGAAAGAAGCAAACTGTACCCAGAGTCTGACTCATGAATGAAGGGCCTTCCTGATCTCGTGGTCTCAGCATTTATCCATAACAGGTAATTAGATACCTTCGTGTACACTCCAGGCAGATTCTTCCGTCCACAGCCCACTCCCCAGCTGACAATGCCCAGCTGGTACCATATGCTTTTCTTGTTTTTTTTCTGGCAAACCAGAGGCCCCCCACTGTCACCCTAGGAGAGAAAAGTTGTTTGGGAACGGGAGAGACAGTAGCAAGTTACTCCTATAGCCTGGTGAGGTGTGGGCCTCTGGCACAAGGCAAAAAGCACTTAGGGCATCTTCTGATGAGCAGACATTTTTAATTTTGATTAGACTCTCCAACTACAGGACTTTGCTCCCAGCTCTGCGACTGTCAGAAAGATTAGCAAGTAGTTTGGTTAAAAGCAGTGATGATGATTGACAATTTGGTCAAAAAGTGAATATCATTTTCCTCATCCACTCATGCATTCATTTTGATGTACAAAGGAGTGATTTTCTAATCTATTTTGCCTCTAAGCACTTTTTATTTCCAGAATTCTTCCAATTTCTCCCTGCCTTTTTACTTCAAATCCAAGTTCAGCAAGCCCATTTCGCTCTTTCTGTATTGTTCACAACAGCAAAAAGTGACAAAAACAAACACAAAAATCCTTATTCCTCCTAATATGGATTTGGTTGAATACAGCAGGCACACAAACTGGCGTATACATAAAGTGCAAAAAAAGAAGTCAAAAACGTTATATTGTGGCTTAAAACATAAAATTCTAAACAACTTACACATGTTAAAACATCATGAAAAAGATTGCCCAATAAGCTCAGATAAACAGATACTGACATGAAAATGGAGGCACACACCATCGTTCATGCCCCCCAAACCTTTTGGACCACTTTTAAAATTCTATTAATGAATAAAATATCTTCATTTAAAAAACATTCAGAAGATTCAGATATGGAAAGAGAACACGAGGACTATTCCTCATTATATAAATAACTAAATTGATACATAACCGCCCACGATTGGGATGGAACGTTTCTGGCAGAAACCTGCTGTAGCAGGTTGCTCTGGGGGGCGAACAGGACACGCGGAAGAGGTCAGAGTCTCCTTCACTGTACCCCCGTCCGTACAGCCTGAACTGTTCTCCAGTAACGAAATGAACAGCATTTCCAATTCCAGCCATGCAGAGGCAGCTCCTTCGTCAAATATAATTTTCCACATCCTTGTGTATGCCAATATGCATGTCATTATTTCACAGAAATAGGGTCAGGTGGCACATATGTTTCTCAGCTTACAAAGATGGACCTGTGTGACACACACAAAGCTGAAAAGGAGCACCACTCAGTGACATGCCACAAACCCTAATAGAAAACCAATACCAAAAATAAATAGAATAAATAGAGGCTCTGCATTTACTTGATTTCTTTTAACCAGAATGTTATCATGAACAAGTTTCTGTGCCCCTCAAGTTCACTTGAACCAAACTGTCCTTTACCAGGTTCCTAGAAGTCACTGAGACATCCCCTGACCTTTCTTTAAAATGAGGAATTACAATCACTTCTCTGGAAAAGAGGGGATCCTGAAACATGTCCGGCAAAACAGCAGCAGAACTTAAATTTCTGGAGCCAAACAGACCTTGGTCAAAACCCAGGGGGAAGGTTTAGCTGAGAGAATGTGAGAATGTTCCTGAGTGTTTTGGGGTGCAGTTTCAATGCTGGTGGTAGTAACAGCTCGCCTCCCGCAGGGCGGCAGGCGGGTGTTGGGAAGTGGGGGCTGCGCCGCCCCGAGCCCGGCCCCGACCTATCGCAAGCCGATCCTCGGTGGTGGCTCCCGGCATGCTCGTGGAGGTGGGGCCAGCCAAGCTGGGCTGCTGGACTTGGAGCCCCATTTCTACAGAAACCCAGAAGATGGCTCTCACCCCGGAAGTCAGTATGCCTTTGTTAGAATTCTGGGCACATGCTTTACCCAGGGGGCGGGTCCTCCGCAGGGCTGGTGGCTGCCCTGATCCTCAGTTTCTGCTGCTGCCCAGGGCTGGTTCAGAACCCTTTCGTGTGTTTGGGGAAGCAGTTTGCATGCAGCTGAGCGCTGAGCAAGTGTAAGAGATGATGGTGGAGAAGGCGGCATTCGCAGCATTTACTACGGCCCTCCTCTGCTGCGTGCCGTTCTAAGTGCTTGTGGCATGGACTCAATTTTTCACAACAGTCCTAAAAGGTAGGAACTCTTAGTATTCTAATTTTACAGATGATAAATCCGAAAAGCACAGGCAGTTAGTAGATAAGCCGGGAGGGAAGCTAGGGGAGCCTGCACCCCTAACCACTATCCTGCACAGCACCCCCGCTTTGGTTACAGAGCATCTGTACTGGGGTGAATAGCATCCCTCCCAAATTTCTGTCCACCCGAAACCTCAGGCTGTGGCCTTATCTGGAAATAGGGTCTTCGCTGATGGAATTAGTTAAATTAAGATGAAGCCCTACTTCACTGGGCAGGGCTGACCCTAATTCAACAATATCCTTTGAAGGACAGAAAATAATAGACACACACACACAGGGGAGAAGCCTGTGTGAAGATGGAGGCAGAGATTGGGGTGATGTACCTACAAACTAAGGCATGCCCATACCACCAGAAGCCAGAAAAGGCAAGGAAGGGTCCTCCCCGAGAGCCTCCCAGGAGAGCACGGCCCTGCCGATGGACTGTGGACTCCTGGCCTCCAGGACTAGGAGAGAACACATGTCTGTTGTGTCTGTCGTTTCAGTGCAGCTGTTTGTGGTGATTTGTTACGGCGGCCTTAGGAAGCTTACCCAGAGGAGGGCAAGGGGAGCCCGTTATCCCGGAAATGCCAGCCAGCGCCCTGCGGCAGCCCCTGCCCCAGCCAAGACAAGCCGCCTTACCTGGCAGGCGTCCTTCCCCCCGTGGAGGCTCCCGGCACACAGCATGTTCTTGGTGACCATCGGCATGACATGGAAGCACTTCCTCCATTTGACCAGCTCGATGCTGACTTTCTGCAGCTCTGGGTGCATCCCTTGCATAGGCACTGATCCAAAGAAGAAGCAGACGAGGAGAGGACCCTGAGCTCAAAGTGGTCCCTTTTGAGTGGAGGTCAGGCACCCCCACCCGCCTCACGTCTTTTCACCTCACCAACCAGAGACCTGCCCTGTGGCCCAAAGAACCACCTGCATTTGAACTGAGGGAGGCGTGGAGGGAGGCGTATCCAGGAGACCCTCAAACCCATTCCAAGTCCCTAGGACTGGAGCCCTCCTGGATTTCAGCCTGAGTGTACCAACGACCTTCTCACCCCACAGAAACTTCCAGGCTCCAGCCAGGGTCCTAAAAGGTATTTTGTTGAAATCCACAAGGATGTAAAGAGAGCCCATGATGACAAGTTCTGTACTGGGGCCCCCAGCACATAGATATGGGCTTGCGCTGTGTCGGGGCCCTTGAGATGTTCACCAACCAAGAATGGTCACTGCCCGAAGATAGGGATAGTTTTCTCTCTGCCTACTATTGCCGAGGCCCTAGAGCCTAGAACGCCGCCTGGACCACAGAAGAGGCTCGGTGAATGCGCGCTGAATGAAGCACGAGGGCCTCACTCTAAGGTACGAGGGCAGCCTTTTCTGAAGCTCATGAAAGGCTCCTAAGGGAAGCTCCCACTGAGGAATTCTCAGACCGCTCTGAGCTCGGGGGCCACGTGGGAATCCATGCACAGCCACTTGGGTGCCTACTTGGAAGGGCAGCACTGAACAGGCTGTTCTTTTCCTGCCCCGTCGATTATAGGGCAGGGCACACTGACCAAGATGAAAGACAAAAAGGTCTCCGTTTTGTGCGTTGGCTGGGAAAAATGGCGGGTGTGGTTTAAAGGTTGGCTCCATACCGACAGACTGATACACAGCTTATCCCCTTCTCTTCGGCCTGTGGTTTTCAAGTACTTTGGCCACAGAGCCCTTTATCACAGGGCTGACACCATCAATTGCAGCAGAGCTGCTCTGGCTGACCTTGGTATGGATTTCCTGGAGCCCAGGCCATTTTGCTGCCCATCAGGATGTCCCTCAAAATTTCTCCAGGTCACCCCTCGGACTCTGAAAACCTCTGCCTGGATTATCCCTGAGGCCCTGTTTAAGTTTCATGGTTCATAATATGGACATAAAACTTGTTACCGGAACCCAGGAAGGACAGTTCCCGTGTGAACTGAGGAGAAGGTTCCTCATGGAACCTTAAATGAGAACTTAAAGTCCCCGAATCCACCAGGCCGGCTCCCCAGGGCCGGCTTTTTGCTTCTCGTTGCAAACATCAGCCAAGGCCCCAGCCCCGCACACATGCACTGGGTCGTGCTATAGTAGCTCACTGGTAAAGCCCCATCCAGACACCCAGCAGTTTCTCCATCTCTGTATGTCAGTGACCTCTGAAAGGCAGATGGGTACTTTCTTGACACTCAAGTTAAATGGGGATTTGAGCAAGAGTAGAGCAATGTCATTATCGAAGAGCCAGCTGTCAAAATAAGGGTGAGTAATGAGCTTGTCCACTTCCATCTTCGTCAAGTTCTCGGTGTTTCTGTCACCATGCATGATCTCCAAGGTAGATCTGATTTCAAAACAGAAGGAGAAAAACGGTCAGTGGCGGGAGGGCAAAAGATGAGGCTTATGAAAAAAATAATTCCATCAGTCTGAGGCTGGGATCCTGGGAGCTGGGGAGCTGGGGCATCTGGGGCCGTGTACTTGGCTTAGTGCCTGCTAAAGAGCCCCACATGGGCAGGAAGGGACAGACATGAGCTCCAGCCCTGCCCTGTTGCCAACCAGCTCTTGGCCTGATGGCCTCTTACTTGGGCAAATTCACTTGTAAATTTTGCCACCAAATGTCTGGGAAGCCATGCCATGCACAAGTCATTGAGGGATTTGACCCTTGATTTGCAGGAAGGGCTACACTGGCTATCTAACAAACATCTGGGAAGTTTCCCAAAAGTACTGATTTGTAAACTTAGGCTAAGACAGCACGTCAGGAGCTTCTGCCACGCAGCCACGCCTGGCACCCTGCCCTTGGGTTCTCATCCCTTCTAGGATGCCTAACTCTGGTCGTTGCCAACCTCCTCTCCCTCTGAGTGCAAGCAAATGCTTAGGAAAGTCCTTTCCAGAGGTTTGAACCAGGACACACTTGGCAAGATGCTGAGAAGTCCAAAGAACATTTGTCCTGCCATTTGGATCCTACACAACAGGATGGAAAACCTCCTAGGAGGAGAGCAGCATCTCTCCCACCTGAAGTGTGAGAGTCAGCCACACGGGCACAGGTTTAGCCTCCTGGTACTTTGTTGTATGACTGACACACCTGGACGGAGAGTCCAGGAGAATAATAAGCACGTGGGGGCAAATAGTCTACCATGCTGGTTTAAAACAAAAATTGCTTGGCAGTACTTACTTATTTTTGTTTATGAAGCAGTGGGAGGCAGAGAGAATCCACCACTCACTGAGAATCGATCCTCCGCAGAGATGCTTCCCTTCGTCAAAAATGCTCACCTGCCACGGGAACTCTGTAATGTCTGCAGGTTCCCCGCCTACGACTTTTATCATTTTTGATTTCTCAGATTTGGTACTTATTCTTTGACCACATGTCACTAAAAGCAGGGGAGAAAAAGGAAGAGGGAAGAGGGAGCCAGGGCCAACTGTCAAGGTTGGTTGGCTTGGAAGAAACTTAAGGACAATGCCCCCTTCTCCTGCCCCACCCCCACCCCCGGTGCACAGACGGCCGTGGCTTAGCCACGTTAACACCAGGTGGGCGGTCCATCAGATGAAAGGGACACCCCGACCCCATGCCTGCCAAGGGCCCCCGCAATGGTGAGAATGTGCGTCACCATCACCGTAGCTTTGCTTCTTGGAAGTGTCTCCCAGGGCGGGCCTGCGGACAGGGGGACACAACCACAAGCCCTGGGGCTGGCTGTTGCTGTTGCACCCCACTAAGGAAGCCCAAGTGGGAACATTCACTTATTGGAAGTTAGGCCTTAGTGTCCTCTGAAGAACAGGGCCTTGGAATTTGTACGTGTCTTCTTTAATAGAACAATGAACTTGGCGGAATTTCTCGATATGGGAGCACGTTTCCTCTTAGAATCTTCAGTTTTCTCATCTATAAAATGAGCCATTCGATAAAATGATCTCCAAAGTTCTTTCCAGTTCTATGACACTGTACTTTTACAGCTCAACCTGGTGAGGGGGAAATATTTTTACTTCAGTTACATTAATATAAATCATAACTATTTAAATTCTTATATATAAACACTGAAGCACATTTTAACCTCCTTGTTCTTATTTTTTTCTCAAGAGGTTTATGATGGCAATTGATACTGATGCCAGGCTGCCTACGGTCACGCAAACTGAAATGTGCATGTATTTACATAAAAGGTCTTTGCAAGTACAAAAATTCTTCCATATTTGCATGTGTTTAATGTCTCAACTTTGTTGAAAATTACATAGAATTGGGGCTGACCTGGAAAATAGGAGACTCGTGGCTGTGGATTTTAGGAGAGTCCCAGGGATCCCAGCGACATCTATGTATATTCTGCAGATAGAGAACCAAAGGAATTCTTGGGTCTGCCGGCACCACAGAGCAACACTCCTAGTGGAGGAGCTCAGAAATACTCCCTGGCAATAAAGTCACTTCAGACTCTAGACTGAATGGTCTCGACCCAGAGATGTGACTCATCAGATTAAGACAGGGAGGTCTCAATCCAGTGTTTTCATCCTGAGGGCCCTCTCTCTACCAGCACAGTTAGAGTGTCTCAGTGTCTTGGTGACTCTGAAAGAGAAGCGTGACAGGAGAGACAGGACTCAGGTCTGCAGAAGGCACCGTGGCTTCGGCACAGAAAGCCCCTCGCTCTGTCCTACTGGCAGGACACCTGGTGAGGAGGCAAGAAGTTCTGAGTGGTCTCCATTGTTTGCGAGCTGTGTGACTTGGAGCCACTGATGTAACCTCTCTGAGCTTCAGTGTCCCCATCTTCAGCACACAGGGAAGTATTAACCCAGCCTGCTGCTTATTTTCTCCACATAACATGGATTTAGGATGGCGGCATTTGGCTTCATTTTAGTCTGGACCAAGGAGAAAGAAGTCTGAATTTTGCCCGAGACTCTTGGTTCAATCTGGGGAAAGGCACTTGCTCGTTGTCTTCCTACATGAGTGGCCATTCCTTGTCATACTCTTTGGACGAGTCCATCTTCTCTTCCAAAAACCAAAGCTCAATCGTCAGACCACTTTTCTCTGTGCACTTGGGCTAAAATATCTCGTCCCAGCCATAACGTCAAGTACGATCTGTATACAGATTATCTGACATTCACCCCTCTCAGGTCTCTCCCAGCTCATTTAACCAAGTGCCCTACTCACTGTCTCACGAGAATGTCTGAGAGGCACCTCAAACTGAATGGGGCTCAAACGCAACTCTTGACTTACCTGACCCCACTCCACTTCTGCTTTCGCATGAGCCTTCCACACTTCCATGAATGGAGCCAATACCCATCTGTCTGCCTAGGCAGAGTACCTAGGCGTTATCCTTGCCTCCTCCTCCTCCTCCCATTCCCGCGTCCTGTGCACCACGAGCTGTCAGCACACTGACCGCCTCCCGGAAACCACCCACTTCTCTCCCTCCAGGTCCATCCTCTGGGGCCCACCAGCTCCTCTCTCCTCCTGCTCTCACCTCTGCCCCGTGCAGAGGTGCAGCAGTGAGAGCATTCTGGAGCACCTCTCATTTCTCACTCTCCCGTTCGGCCTCTCTGAGGGCTTCCCATTGTAACCAGAATGAAATCCGAACTCCTGACTGTGCCTCGGTGAGGCTCAGCGTGGGCTGGGCCCCACCGACGTGTCTGAGCCCCTTTCTCCCGTGTCCCCTTCCCATGGACTCTGCCTCAGTCCCACTGATCTGTCTGCCTCTAAAACATACCTAGCACATTCATGGCTCAGAAAGTTTGCACTTGCTGTCTCTTCTGCTGCTCATCAGCGGTGTCTCACCCCGAGTCTCATCCCCTCAGGAAGGCTTTCTGTGACATCCTACTAGAATGGGCTCAACAACGACCTGCAGGCCCTCCATCATGTTAGCCTATCTCATCTGCTTCGTACCGTTTAACGGGAACTGAAATTAATGTATTTATTGACTCATTTATATGTTTAATACTTTCTTCCTGTCACTAGATAGCAAAACTGCTTAAGGGTAGGAAATGAATATGTCATTCTCTGTTATAAATCCAGCTCCTGAAACAGCTCCCAGCATGTGGTAGAGGTTTGATATTTGTCAACCAACCAATTGAATGTAACACAAGGCACCATAAATTCTCAGGACCTGGGAAGCTAAAGCCGTCGTAGGTATTAATACACTGTCTCCATTATAGTTATAGCATGGCAGAGCTTTGCATTAAACCAGTTAGGGGCCACATGGTCCTTCAGAATGTATTCAAAGAGATAGCAGCAGGGAAGTAATCTTTTTAGGATTACACAGGGCCTTCAAGCTACGGGGTTGACTTACATTGGCCATTCATTCTGGAAAACTCTGAGGCCTAACATAGGTGTTACACACACACACACACACACATACACGCGCGTGCACAAACCCACACGCTCCTCCACATGTAACTTTGAAATTGGGGTGTTACCGGAGCAATGATCTGAAAGTCTGATGCAGCCTCGCACCCCCACATCAGATGCACCCAAGGGGCTCATTAAAAGTGCACTTCCCCCGACACCTCCCAGAACTACAGAACCAGCATGCTAGGGCTTGATCTTTTTGAACAAGGCTCCCAGGTGACTCTCCTGCCCGGGTAAGGCACACCCACAAGCACACCCTGAGAGACCTACATGCCAGGGAGCTGTGTGCCCAGGGCAGCAGGAGGGCCACCGGCAGCAGAAGCACTGCTCTTCCACCCTCCATCCTGTCACTGGCCCTGGTCTTTCTTCAAGCTGGTGGGGAGGCTTCAGTTGTGACTGTGCAGACTGTGCATATTCAATTCAGAGGGACAGGTGAGTCAGGGCTTCGCCCACTATGCCTGCTATCTCACAGCTCAGCCTGACAGCTGAGGTCACAATAGGGCCCTGGGTGGAGCTGGCATGGTCCAGACCAGCCAGCCAGGTAGGTAGCTTCCTGGACTCAGGGCCTGATGGTTCACATGAGCACACCAGGGGATGTGGAGATCAGGGTAGGACTGGGGACCAGAGGCATGAGTGTGGGAAGACTCCACACCAGCTGGGCTCCTGCAAGTCAGGACATCTCAGATTTACTAACGCATCAGACAAAGGAGCCGAAGGCTCACCCAGGGGGAAGAATCTGAGGCTGCTTGTCCAGGTGGGGCAGGTGGTACCTTAGCAGAGCAAGCACAGGCTCAGACTCCTACAGAAGAGCACTGACATCACTACTGAGATCTTAGGGGAACTACTGAACTTTGAGCCTAGACTCCTCACCTGTAAAATAGGGATAATAATAATAATAATAATAATACATCATTCTATTGTTGGGAGAAGGAAAGAGGTAGAGCGTGCATTCTAGCACAGGGCCTGGCTAATGCCAAGCCCATGATTTTCATTCTCTACTACTCTCATCTCTCCTAAGGTCTCTTTCAACTAATTGCATCTCTACCAATGTCTTCCAGTAAAAGGAAGGCATGTTGACCAGCAGCTCCTATGAATAAGACGTGCCTGAGGTACAGGTACGTGCAAGGATCAGCAGCAATCTGGCTTTGCTGGTGCAGTTCATTTGTTGTCTAATGCCTTCGCCCACTAGGTTAGCTAGCACTTTATGGAGCCCTTTACAAATATGCCAGGCTTGGAGGATGGAGCAAAGATGATCAGTATTAGTCCTCTATCTCTTAGAAGCTCATACCCATCTGAGAGATACATGTGAGCAAAGACGCCACCTTTGTACAGTGGGGTAAGCGCAGCAGTGTCATTGGGAGCTGTGGGGTGGGGGGGCACCCAGCCCAGCCCGAAAGGAGGTGGGGCGGGCGGTAAGCGAGGGGGAAGCGGCCCTTAGGGAAAGGGGATGGGGTACCGGGGGCACTAGGCAACTTTTGTGGGTGGTGGAGAGGTTCTATGTCTGGATTGTGGTGGTGGTTACGTAGCCATTGTATTTGTCAAAATTCATGGAACCATACACCTTTAAAAAGTGAATTTACTAAATAAATATAAATTATATCTCAAAAACCAGAATTCAAAACATGCCTTTGTGCTTTGTGCACTTGAAAAACCCACTGATGTGAGCCCCAAAAGAATTGCCCAGTTCATGGAAAGCCTTTGGGCTGTGCCTCAATGGCCTGCATTGAAGTTGGTTTTCAGTGCTGTCCGCGTCCGCTCGGGCTGCCTAACAAAATGCCGCAGGCTGGTGGCCCATGCACTGGTGGTTTATTTTCTCATAGTGCTGGAGGCTGCATTTCCAAACCAAAGCGCTGCGGGATTCGTTCCGGTGATGGCCCGCTTCCTGGCCTACGGACAGCCACGTCCTCACTGTGTCGTCACACGGCCCTTCCTCAGCGAGTGTTAAGGAGGAGAGCGCGCTCGTGCGCTCTGGTGTCCCACAAGGACACAACCTGCAGGACCAAGGCCCCACCCTTACGACCTCATTTAACCGTAATCACGTACAATGACGACCCTTACTCATCGGGCCCATCACCAAACAAAGCCACACGGGAGGCTAGGGCTCCAACATACGAATTTTGGGTCCCTAGCATA
>PVJL010014954.1:0-26081 GCA_004026885.1 Lyroderma lyra | reverse complement strand
GCTGGAGACAGGACGGCTAGGACCTGTGGGAGAGTGCTAAGAGCTTGCAGAAGGAGTGAGTTTCCAGTTCCTCTGAGGTCTGAGGGGCAAACGAGCAGGAACAAAACCAAGAATTGCTGGGGCTCAGGTGGGGTGTGCCTATTTTTATCAGTAATCTGAAATCCAATTATCTGTCTTCCGAAAGTACAGACACCACTCCTGCGCTCACACCATGATGATGCCGTGTACGGGCTCAGCTCTGAGTTTTCAGTCAGAGGGCGCACTGGTACCGTTGCCACATCTGCTTCGGAGGTCACGGCTTCAGTGGTTGGGACGCTAGAGAGCAAAGATGAGGATGGAAGAACGCTTTTGTAAAAACAGACGGGGGACAAAGCAAATGCAGGTCTGTCTACAGTCACTGGCAGGAGAAAGAATGGGAGACGAAGTCAGGAACTAAAATCGCTCGTGTAGACGATGCTAGAAAACCAGGAAAGGGGGTTGCAGCTGTGAACCTCCCCAGAAAATGGGACAAATGATGGTTCTCTGATGAGCTTGCTGAACAGCGGCTGTTCTGGCTATTGCACAAAGATGAGCTTAAATTACCTTTTGAAATCCTGGAGGTTACCTATCATCTTTATTCGGAGACAGAAGTAAGAAGAGTTGGCAGGGGTGGAAATCAGAACAGGGAATAAAAAGCAACAGCACGTCAATTCGACTGTACTTATTGGGCACTGTCAGATACAAGCTCAGGCCCTGATGATCCGTATTGATTAAGACCTAGTCCAGGTTCTCAAGGCAGATGCACACTTAAGTAACATTTAGTAACCCCAATAGTTAGAAGAGCATTCTTTAGCCATTTTAGAGAGATGGATATCTAAGAGGCCATGTCCAGTTTTTGGAAAGGAGGGCTTGATTTCCCAAGGAGATGTCAGGTTCAACACGGTTCCTCGCAATGCAGCTTGGGAATCAAATCTAGCAGAGCTTAGAGATGCCTGACAATTCCCAAAGAGAAAAACATACAGCAAAGGAATGGTGTGCTAAGGGTGGAGCCCAAAAAAGCGATTCTAGAAGGGATTTACTAGGGTCACACAGGATGGGCAATACCTTCTTCCTTCTTGACCTATACATTGAGGGCTGTTAAGCACTTGAAACAGGGGAAAGTCATTATAGGTTTGGGAGTGCTTAAGTTAAATATGGCAGTGAGGTCAAAAGATGCCCAAACATTGTAATTAGAATGGGGGATGGCCCAGGAAGCAATTTGAAGTTCAACATCCACGTAAGTGTGTAGGTTGCCCCAAATCCCCTTCGTTCTGTGGTCTTGCTTTCTAGGTTCAAATCCTGTCCCCACTCCTGCACGAAGCCTCAGTCCGTCAGGTGAACTGGTGGTTAATGCTGCACTTCTGAGGTCCTGGAACACTTATGTCTGCTCCTGCCTTAACACTTGCTGTGTTACGATCTTGTCTTGCTAGCTTGTGTGTGTCTACATGCACCTCTTCACTAGGGTGATGACTGTAAAACTGGAACACTTTGGGGGTGAAACTGGAGTGGGGTGGGGAGAGAGAGCGTGTGCACCGTCGGTGCCCTTCACACTCACAGAGGTACAACAGGCATCGATGGGGCCCGCCCTGAACAACCTAGGCTGTGTGCACACTGAACTTGGCTCCCTCGCTGGGCCACCTCGTTCTTTTATCTCCTCAAGGCCTCACAGGGTAGCATTCAAGGACTGCATGAGATTAGTACATGACCCCAAACTCTTTATTTTATAGATGAGGCAGCTGAGGGCCAGAGAGGTCATGTGACTTGCCTGTGGACACACAACTAGTTCCACATTGCCAGTCTGTTGTCTTTGTGACTCATCCTGTTTTCTGACTGATAACCCTAGCAACCTGATAGTTTTCTCAGGTATTGCCACGTGCTGATTGCTTGGTTGATTAATAATGTCTTGCTGCTTTGGTCAGATTTTCATCATTTTCTCCCTTTTGCTACCCTGATCCCCAGTGACAAATACTATGTTGAGCTGGTTAAATGCTCAGCAAATCAATTAACAGATGATCCTCAAATAACTAATTGTTATCCATGAAGAGGGACTTGGAAATGATACAAGCAGGTCCTCTCATAAATAGGGAGAATGGAACTTAGAAAGCATTATAGGACTTGTTCTATGGTCATCAGCTAGTTAGTGATAAACCCAACTAAAACCCAATTCTCCGAAGCAGTACTTTAAGCCCAGACTAGCATTTTTCCTGTCGTGTCCCACTGCTTTGAATGTGACAGGCAGCAAAATTTAGTGACCTCCAATGTAAAGTGTCATCCTAATGATTTCTTTTCTTTTCTTTATTTTTTTTTTCCCAAATGCTCCCTTATGTTATAAGACCCTCCACTACAGCCTATGAAGCTGGTACAGCAGCTGAACTATTTTCAAAATTAGGCTATCAAAATGTGGAATTTAAGAGACTGGGGACTGAAGTAGTCCAATTTCTCCAAATACAGAGAACACAATCTTAATACCGCCCTTGGAAGGAAGTTGTTCTGTTTTTGTTGTTGTTTTTCTAATTCGACATGGCAAAGCCCCATTAGCAAAGCAAAGGGATTCTTCAAGGAAGGACTTTGGATTTTAGGTTAATCAACTTTCTCTGAATTACTTATCACCCCAGGGACACTATCCCAATGCACGTTTGCTCTTGCGTGAAATTCTTACAGTAAGAAAATTGTGGTTGTCCTTTATTGGAGCTAGCAGAGTGAAGAATGTTGGGATCATGGACCGGTACATAAAAGGATACGAGCAGGAGAAGAAGATGTCCAAATGGGCTGCGTACAGGGTGAGTTTGTGTGCTTCGGGTGTGGCTTGCTCCAAGGTGCCTCCCGAGGGGAGTCCCCACAGGACCTCAGGGGGACTTGGTCTTCTCTGTCAGCTTCACACTCTAATTAGGGAGCATTTAGGTTTATGTTTACTGTGCTGGAGAACATTGGCCCGAGTCAACCCAATTAACAAATAAACCTTCGCGATGGTTTTGTCTCTGTGCTGTGCTGAAATTCCATCGAGGCGACTTCTGATTGAATTAGATGTGACTGCGCAAAGAATGGGCAAAGGAGGGGCAGCCATTGTCAGTTCCTCCAGAGTCTTCACTGAGCAGCCACTGAACAGCTCTTTCTTGGGGTTCATTGGGATTGTGAGTTGCCTCATTGGAGACAGGGACCACATATCATTCATGCATTTGTCTCCTGGACTTCTGCAAGGGGGAGAGTCCTAATGGGACCTGGTAATCACCACTGGAGAAAGCAGTGCATTGGCATCCAGGAGCCTTCTGCCACTCGCCTTCTGGGCTTCCTTAGCCATGGTGGAGGGCTTCCTTAGCCATGGTGGAGGGCTTCCTTAGCCATAGTGGAGGGCTTCCTTAGCCATGGTGGAGGGCTTCCTTAGCCATGATGGAGGGCTTCCTTAGCCATGGTGGAGGGCTTCCTTGCAGCATTTGAATATGCACAGAATTACTCTCAGGCCCCACATCTTAACCACTATTCTGTACTTTCTTTTTCCAATGACATTTAACTAAATAGTGCACGTAAAACATTTAAGACAGTATTTAGCCCGTAGCAAGTGCTCAGCAGCTGTTAGCTGGGATTAATATTGCTATCAACATCGTCCTTTTGTTAAAAGAAGCATCTCGAGCACTAGCAGAGAGGCACCCCTTCTGCTTCATGGTATCTTTATTCTCACACTTACCACACTTTAATTGTTGGTTAACTTCTTTCTTGCCTCCATCTGCCTTTCAGAGCTTTAAGAGCAAAGATTATGCCCAGCACATTATAGATGCTAAGTGTTTGTTAAATTAAAGAAAATATATTTAGCTAGGTTCCTTATAGTACTGTCTTGGAAAAGGCACTAGTTGAATACATAAAATTTTTTTTCATCTTTATAACAAAATATTTCTTAAAGTAGGACTCTCTTTTTTCCCCCAAAGAAACAAAAGGTCATACATGTTGTCATGGCCGATAGAACAATCCTAGTGCATTGTGGGTCTGTTCTTTGAAATGCAATAGCAACGCAGGGCCATGTTCTCATTGAAGTTTCCAAAGGTTTTTTGCTGTTCAGAATTCTACCTGAAACACACACACACACACACACACACACACACACACATTTTTACTTCTAGTACATTCATTAAATTGTAGCGTTTTTTCACATCTAGCCTCTTTGCGCTAAGAGAGTACCACACATGGCATATAGACATGTAGTAATTGATTCAAAGTCAAAAAGGTTACTTATTAAGGCAGAACTGAGATGAGGATTCTGGTGTCTTCCCTGGTCAGTGTTCTGCTCCCTTTCCGTGCATGCATCCATCTGACAACTGAAAAATACTGACGCTTTGGAGGTTCAGGTTGACCATTTGTGACTGTAGTCTGCACAGAACGATATCCCTTGTGGAGTGTGGTTGGAGGTATTTCATGTGGCTAGTTTTCCAGAAATCAGCGTCCTTCAATGCAGAGGGGCTGTTAGAAGGTGCCCTCTCACTTTGGGGTAAAGGACTGTGCTCTGGAGTCTCCCAGACCTGAGTCTGAATTCTCAGTGTGACATTCAAAGCTTCTCTGGGCTTCTCATCCGTGTAACTGCAACTCGAATGTCTTCCTGTGACACTCACAGCCTTGGCCTCACCATAGCCACCCCTGCCCTCAGGGCTGTGGCTCCCTTCTGCCTCTTCTGGGAGCACTAGAAGTGAAGAAGATCGTCGTACTTCATGCTATGTCTAGCTTCTTCCTTTTTTCTCTAAACTTAGGTATCACTCCTTGTTTTACCAAAGCTGGGTTCTCTGTATGGCGCGCTCAGTGTGTGTGTGTGTGTGTGTGTGTGTGTGTGTGTGTGTGTAATTCTGTGTGAGTCTGCCCTGTGAGGCTATAAGCTTTGTGATGAAGTGGGAGTTTTATCTGCTTGGTTCCTGCATGTGTCACCATCAGTTTTCAACCTTGTACCAAAGTTGAATGCAATATTAAGGAAGGACTGTGCAGTGTTTGGGCTAAAAATCATGAAAGAGCGCATGCCTGACTTTGGAGTCTGTGACCTGAGATGAATGGAACCATCCCCAGTTTTAAGATGTTCTTATCTGGAACTAACCTAAATGAAAATTGTATATTATTTTAAATGTTCAAAACGGAAAGACTACAGAATTAAAATGAAAGGATCCCTGGAATAGGCCACTATGTCACCCTGACTAAAGAAAACTTCTCAGTAGCGTTCTCTGACTTGCATTGGATAGTGGCCAAACGTAATGATTTCTAAAATACCTTTAAAATAAATTTTTACATCAGGTTTTAAAGACACTTGAGATTTATAGGTTTTGTTGTTTATTTTATGGGATGACTCTTTTAGTGGCTTTGTCTTGAAATTTCTATTTTTGCCATTTTAAACGTGGTGTAGGATTCAGAACATGTGGGTTCTAGTCACACCTCTGCAACCAACAAGTTTTGTCGTTGTAGTTAAGATACTTAGCCTCTCTTAACCTAAGTTTAATTTATGTGGTAAATACAGAAACTTGTCTTATCATACATAACCTCTCCTCTTCTTCCAAAATATAAACACAAGCACACATGCTCATTATCATAAAGGTGATAATCATGTGATTGATTCCATATTGGAGAATATTGAATTTGCTTGCTGTGCTTAAAGGTTATAGAAAAGTACCATCTACCTCTCGGGAATGTTTCACACCTAATATTCTTTTACCTGTTAAAGTAATTGTCTTAATGATCTAAATTGAATATAAATTTAGGTAGTAAGCATTGCTGTCATTTTATATAGGTGCTGTCATGTGTCATACTGATTAATTTGTCTCTCACAGCAAAATAAAAGATGGCGATCAATGTTTCTGATTGATTTTTTGTCTGCTGGGATGATGTGAGTATACACTGATCAAGCTGATTTTTATTGCTGATCAGACTATGGGAAGCACAATTTCAGTGATTGTGTTTTGATGTGAGTTTCTTCTCTGGTGTCCTCATTGATTTGCAGGCAGGTTTTGATGACGCACTCTTCAAAGTAACAGAAGGGTACGGAGGTTAGCGAAAGAAACGACCATTGTAGCAGGAATTCTGTGCTAACAGTACGGTTCACCTTGATGTTCTTGTGACAATGACCCTTTCCAAGATGTGCATACTGGATGTTGCCATGAGCACTCTCCCAATCTTTCTGCCCAGCTAAGAAAAATAGGGCCAATTAGCATCTAGAGTAAAGACCCAGGGTTTTGTGTGACAGAATTAATCCTGTCCTGTTTCATAAACTATTCCATTCATTAGAAATGAATATTTCCATTGTAAATGAACTGAGACAGGCAGGGAGGCTGAGCTAGTTCTTTACTTTGTTTCTCCCGGAGGGATGTCTCCAACAGATGGTAAACACTCAATAAAGCTTTGGTACCTGCCAATCAGGACACATAGATGTGTCCCAGAGTAACCCATTTTCTCTTGGGGCCTTATCTCCTTAGGTACCTTCATTTCTACAACACACATGCATTCTTATCAGTGAGTTATCTGCTGCCAGGGTGAAAATTTTTCCCAGCCACAACCTAATTGCATGTTCCAGGTAATACTAATCGTAGCCAGGAAGAGTATGTTCTGGGTAATACTAATATTGGCCGGAAGAATCTCAAGACTGAGGACAGTAAGGGTGCTCATGTATTGGGTGCCCTCTGAGATCCAGCGCATTGACATTTACCCTCGGCCATGCTCAGGGACCTCTGTTGGAGGACTCAAGCTCTTCGTGGATACTTAGACCAATT
Organism: Lyroderma lyra; assembly: GCA_004026885.1. NCBI lineage: Eukaryota > Metazoa > Chordata > Mammalia > Chiroptera > Megadermatidae > Lyroderma > Lyroderma lyra. The sequence continues at coordinate 19,335 of PVJL010014954.1, read as the reverse complement.
TTAAGAGTTTTTTGGTAATACTAAAAACGATAATGAGCATGACAGGCTCTGCTAGTGGAGGACTTTCTGTCCTCACAAATTCCTGTGGGAGTTAATGTGTCCATTTCATGAGAGAGTAGTCTGACCCAAGGAACCCTTAAATGACTGGCTGGCTGGAGACCACCCAGCTGTCAGTGAGGGACCCAGAATGTGAGCCTCGCACTGCCTGACTAGCAATGTGTTCTGCCTGTTATTCCCGGTTCCAGGGCCAATCCAATCAAGTCTTCCCAGCAACACCCACACGGGTGGCATCCTTGGACTGGAGGCAGGTGGGTGCCCAGGCTTTCATGTGGGGTTCGGCACTTGGTTTTTTTTCAAGCACGGCAAATTAATCCAGTCAGTGGCGTTGGAGAGGCTGCCGACATACCTGAGCTCCGGGGACAGCTCCGCTTTCTAAATCATCTGGAGTGAGACTCCCCACAATCTGAAACCTTCAGAACGGTGTCCTGCTCAGGAGGGAAACGCCACAAGAAAGCCACTGCACTGTGGTTGGGATCGGACAGAACCAAGTAAAATGACCAGGATGAAGCCAGGAGCTGAACATTCCAACACGTGTGTCACTGTGGTTCTACTGCGCACGTGCAAGGAGAGCTTGGCTTTTATCTCCAAGGACAGATCATGCCTGATTAAAAAAACAACAACAACAACAACAACTGAGCAAAGAAAAGGGAAAGAAAACAAAATTCCAGAGAGAGGGAAAGAAAAGATGGAGAGCAGCATAATAAACAGCAGAGAAAGTCAGTGGGTGCCTGTGTCCGAAAGACAGGAGGTAGTGAAGTGCTTCGTATGAGGAGTGACAGCGGGGAGTCGAGTGGCACCACCTCTGAGAACGTGAATTTACAGCAGAGAGAAAGAGGTATTTCTGTGCTGAAGACAGGGACGAGGGAGCAAAGGACAGCTTAATTATTAGAGGCAATATTCGTAATTCTTGTTACATTCACTCATCGCTTTCACCTACTGCATTTAATCCTCACAACAGCAATTGTGTGTGGGAGGTAAGAGGATGCCTCAGTCTCTTTTTTGGAAACATGGGAACCTGGTGTCTAAGAGGCTCAGGGACTTGTCTGCTTTCTTGAATGAGGGTGGAGCTGAAATGTAAAAATGTGTGTTCTGGCCCCTCTAGTTCCCCTGTGATGGACTGCCAGGCGTCGTGGTGTAAGTACACCTGTCATCGGAGGACTGCGCCAAGTCCGGCTGGGGGAGTTTAGTGACTGGGCTAGTCTGGACTTCCTTATTTGAGAGAGCTATGGGGGTAAAGCTGTGTAAACATTATAGCACAGAGTATGTCTCACCTGTTGCATTTTACTAACCTGAGCTAGTCAGTGTGTATTTATTATAGAATAGGGGCCAAGTATGCCATAAGTCATGTTCCTGTTCATACAACTTGGGCGGCCATTGAGGGTGATGAGCCAAAAACTCAGGGCCAGTGGACTTGGCAATAGAAGTAGGAAGCCAAAGTGACACGCCTGCAGTATATACAAAAGGAGTATGTGACAGTGGTCATCTGTTCCTTTTTGCCTACCATCTCTTTCCCTCGTTGTATGGTTGTGAATACAGGACGTGGAAGTGATCCATGACCCCTCCTCTACCCTCAAGCAACAGCAGTTGGCATCTGCCCTCACTAGGTCAATCAGTATCTTCCTTAGTTAATCTCCTAATTTGTAACATCATTTCCATTCAGGTAGAAAAACCCAGAACAGCCAAAGCTGCTGGCCCTGCTCACTGAGCCTGCGTAAGACAGAATCAACTGCATGCTTGACCTTCCCACTTGAGGTAACAAATCCTCAGGGTAGTACGAGTTGAGGTTTTGCCACTCTGCCAATCGGAGTCATATACAAATACAGGTAGTTGGTACACAATGATAATAAGCAACACTTACCAATACATACCATACTATGAGGCATTCTTCTAAGAATTTTCATGCATTAATCATTAAATCTTAACAGTAATCCTATGATGTATGTATCTTTATTATTTCCATTTTACAAAGGAAGAAACTAAGGCAGAGAGAGGTTGGATGACTGTGACGTTAGCTCACAGAGGCAGAGCTGGGATTTGAACCCAGACATCTAGTTCTACTCGGTGAACTCTGCTCATTCCCTGGCTTTCAGTGTCTCCTGTGTGTGTGTGTACACACGCACGCGTGCGCGTAAACTTATGTGCACTTTATTTTCATATAGATACTTTATCTGTCTATAATGTGAAAATTCTCAATAAGAATGCAATGAATGCTACAAACTGGGAGATTAATGTTGGTGAGGTGCATGGATATGAGTATCTTAAATTTTATCCAAGTGTCATGGAGAAGAATAGAAATAACTACTAGAACTTAAAAGGACGCTCTGGATCTATGAGTGTTTTGAAGAGCAGCTAGTTAGCTGGGCAAATCTTTGTCAGAAGTTAAAAAACAGAACAAGGCCTGTAGGCACCAGAGCACACTTTCTGTGATTATTACAGAGGGATCAATCATAGCGCGGAGGAACTGCTGAGCAGATACTTACTGAAAATTAAAATATTTTGTGTGCTAGAACATTTACCCAAGCCAAATACTGGGACATTGCAAAGTTAGAGATGTCATAAAGGTGGGGAAAAAGAAAGGAAGGAAGGAATGCAGGCAGGCAGACAGACAGACAGACTTGGATACTTAAATAATCATGAAGCACCATCAAGTCCTAGGGCTTCTTTAATTTGATGAACCTGAGTGTAATTTGCAGGGATTCCCAACTCTAAGTTAGTGAATTCTGTATGCAGAATTGAATACTCTGCACTTTTGGCTTGCTCACCATGCACTACTCTTATGGGCTGTCACAGGAACAAAAAAAGGTTTCTCTCATTTTAAGAAGTGTCAAGGTCCTCTAACTTCCCATTGTATTATGGAAGCCTACAGGTAGACAGTTTTGAGAAATCTATTGGTATACTTTTAGAAAAGAACGTTTTTTGAATCATGATTACTTCTTAGGACCGGGCCAGGTAAATGGGCTAGGTCCAGCCAGTGTACTAAGAATGCTTTTATATTTTTGAATGGTTGAAAAAAAAAGGATGATATTCAGTGACTTGTAAAAATTTCAGTTTCAGTGTCCATAAATAAAGTTAATTGGAACACAGCTACCATGATTATTGTATTAATACATATTGCCTATGCCTCATTTTTGTGCTACGTCAGCAGTGTTGAGTAATTGTGATAGGGACCGTATGACTCACAAAGCCCAAAGCACTTACCATTGTGCCCTTTAGAGAAATACTTTGCTGAAGGTCTCAGGACAATAAAGCTGTGATACTGGGAATCACTCGAAATGCTCATCATAAAGAAACAGAGTTAGTGCATAGAAACACAAATAAATACAAATAGACAAATAAATAAGTACGTGTGTGTGTGTGTGTGTGTGTGTTGGTGTGCCTGAGAGATGTAACCATCTTACTTGTTATGTTATTACTTCTTGAATTAAAATCATAAATCATGGTTGAATCAAAATATGCAGTGTTATTTTAGAATTTTCTTTTTGTGCGTGTGACAACTTTGTACATTCCTCTGACAAGTGTTGTAATAGGCTTTCAATTTCATTATAACATAAAACACTTACATTTCATCTAATAATAGAAGGGTTTTATTAAAGCTGTGCCCTGTTAAAATGTGTAATCTCATGAAGATAAAGACAGAAAACATTTAGGTTTTGTGATGAGGTTTTCTTAAGTTATGACTCACAAAGCCTAAAATACCTACTATCTGGCCCTTTATAGAAATAGTTTGCACACCCTGTCTTAGGCTAATAAGGCTGTGATATCAGGAAGTGCTTGAAATGCTCATCCTAAGGAAACAGAGTTAAACTGTGAAATGAGCAATTTTTGGATTTCTTGCACCCCATACATGGATTTGGTAAGGCAAGTGGAATAAAAAATGCATGGTAACCAGTAGATAGGTTATAATTCCTATGCTCCATTGTATTATAACACAGAAATTGCAGTTAGAATGGTGAGGCATATGATTAGAAAATAAAAAAAAACGCAAAAAGGGCACGGGTGACTCCATATTTGGACTTTAAGGCCAAAATGGTGTGCTTATGCTGTTTGTCCGTAATTACCAACCAACTCTTTTTCCTTACCCCTGCACTCGTAAATTCCACACACGCATTTTATTTTATTTAAAACATTTTATGTTTTAAAAAATATTTGATGCCTATAATATGTAGAATATATATCTAACTGTGCAAGTTGAAGAACGATAATGAAGTTTTCTGTTTCATTATTATCTCTGTTCCTTTTTCCTCTGTGTTCTTAGGAAATACTGTTTCTATCTTCTATTATAATTCCTTGTGTGTATGTGTCCTATATTTCTCTGAAATGCTGAGTTTTCTCAAGGCAACATCCTTGACTCAATTCTTTTTTGTTTCCTCAGAGTCCCCAGGACATTGCCACCAACAACAAAGTATGTTGTTGTAGAATGACTGAATGAAGGTATTCCAAACTCTCTGTGGAAAGAAATGTTTCTTTCCCTGTTTCTTATACTCACTAAACTTAGAGGCACAGAGTAGGAAATTAGCAAATGATGGAACTGAATGGAATGAAAAGCCCAATTATTCCATTCAGGTGCATATCTGAATGTCTGTGCACGGTGCTGCACTGTGTCATGGACGAGTTGTTCATACATTTTCACCAAAGCACTTGCTATAACACGATAGGACCCTGTGAACTCATTAAAGTCTTAGTCTACATTATTCATTTATTGAAGACCTCTAGTTTCTTAAACTATAATAATTATATTCTTTCTCTTTCCAGCTTTTTGTGTTCTTCATGTCAAGTTGGTCTGCATTTTGCTGTTCTCAGGACTTGTTTGAAAGCATTCCTACAGCTCATGTCCTTGGGTGCTTTAGCTCTAGGCTGGTCTTGCCTGTTTCTATTCCCTTTCCCACACCTTTTAATAACTTTTCCCCTCTCGTCCTTAGGACACTAATTGACTTGGCTTTACCAGCCGATAAGAATACTCTTTCTCCCAAGATCACAGTTATCTTCAATCAAACCATGGATATCTGACTTGCTCATTTCTACTTATCTTGGCTACTTTTGCCAGTGCTTGTTTTCAGAGGCTGTTGCTTAAAGTTGTAATTTCTAGCTGTTCTAATCAGGAAATGCGGCTGGTTCTGACTGCCTCATCAATATTACTGTATGATGCTGTCTTTACTCTCAGATTATTACTCAAGAGCATATTCTTTTTCAAGATCAGATAAATGAGTGAGTACAAAAAAAGAATAAGAGAGAGAATCAATGTAAATACAATTGACCTTATCCTGGTACAAAAACATTTTCACCCAATGCTTTCATCACAAACCACTTTTACCTACTAGGTGAAGCAAATTCTTGAAATTCTCATTTGAACGTACATGATTTTAAATTCAGAACTATGAAGACATTATATTGCGTGAAAAATATAGCCTAAGTAGAATGCAAGGATCCTAATGTTAAGATATTAGGTATTACCACACATAGCTATTATGTATGCAAAATTCACTGGGTAATTAGTCAACTTAAAGTAGTACGTATTACCATACTACTTATTTGATATGGAGAGAGTATTATTTGGAAGATAATGTTGAAGAAAGTTTGTTGGTAGATTAATGTTATCAAAATATGTTGGTGTCTCTATAAAATAAAGTTCAGACTATTAAATAGTTTGGATTTATACCTTTCAGTGATAGAACATGAGCTTTGACTCAGGTCAGGTTCAAGTCCCGGCTGTGTTGCTCATTAGCTGTGTTGTCTAACCCTTGACTTCTGCATCTGTAAAATGGAAAATAGAAATATACTTCTCTTAATGTTGATGGGCAGATTAAATGAACTAAAATATTAAGCCCTGGATAAGCTATCCGGAATATAGAAAGAAGGTTTTCGAGAAATGGTCGTTAATATTAGTAGTTGGATTTTACTTTTCCCATTTTCACAATAAATATCTCTTGCTTAGTGATAATTTAGTTTACAAAAGTTGCTAATTGACCAGGTGAATAATATTTTATGAAATTAATTGATGTGATCATGTGAAGTGTGTTACAATATATATAAAAACATTTTGTAGAATTTTGGTGCTTTTGGCTTCCTTTTATGAGGATTTTATAATACCTACTTTGTAATAATATAAAAACAAGAATTTGTCTTTTTGGATTAAAAAATGGTTCTTATCATTGAGACATGGATATGAAACATTCATTTTTCCTGAGCAATATTTATGTGCCAGGGACAGTGGGTTAACTCCAAATCTTCACAACAACCCTACTAAGTTGGTATGGTGACCGTCTTCACTTTCAGATGAGAAAATTGAGCAGCAGAGAGGAACAGGAATGGCAGAGCCTGGATGGAAGACAAGATTTTTACACTCAACCCTGCACTTGTAATCCTTACATAATGCTGCTTTGATATTAGGGGGAGTTATATTTGGTGACTGCGTCCTATTCAGACCCAATATTACTTTTCAGAAATGTGTTCCAGGTGAAAATATATGCCAGATGGGAAGTGCAACCTAGAATGTTTAGAAAAAGTAAAAGCATGCCCATGGAACTCCAAAAATCTAATATGAAAGCATGTGTACTTTTAAAATACAGGTCAAATTTGTGCCGAGATGCTGTAGAAGAAACCGTTTGTCAAGGCACATACATGGCAGACATTTTAGAAATTCTTAGTTAACTCTGAATCAGATTTCTACATATTATGGTTATTTTTTTTAAGTTATCAAGTTAGGAAAATTATTTGGGGGTTTGAATGATCAGACAAGTGATTTTATTGATGAATAATTTATCTCAGCAAGTCTTCAAAGCTTTCTACTTTTTCAGTATACACAGATTCCACTGAGGTATGTGGTTTAAGAATCTTAGTCCTGGACTTTTTGACAATGAGGATATCCATTTATTTTAAGGATTTTTCAGAAAATTTCAAAACAACAGTTGGACCTGTCGATTTCAAGAGGTTCAGTCATGTGCATGGAATGCTTTTAGAAGTCCAGGGATATGTCCCATAAAATCGAATAGCCATCTTGAAATCTTTGAAAAATTGCCAGATTGGAAGTCACGGCTCATGCATAAATAGAATCTAGATGCAGAAATTTCTGGATGTGTGTGAAGGAGAAAAGAGACATGGGGAAGAGGAATAAGAAGGTTGGTCACATTCTGTAAGTCAAAATCCTCACCATAAGTAAGAACGTTCTCATGATAAGGTTCAATAAAAATGGAATGGGTTGATTGAAGAAATTAACAAGTGCTTTAAAAGAGACCAGTTGACCATCTGTTTAGAATGGTATGGAAATACTTTCATTTGGTTTGCTGAGCTTGGATTGAATGATGTGTATGGACCTTTTGAATGCAATGATCTGAGACAGTAAAGTGATGGAGTTTTCCAGGTTTAAGAATGTGAAGGATCACTCACTTAGTTCCCGAGCATTATGAGAATTAAAAGAACCTCAGAGCTCTTAAGGAATGTTTCCCAGGGTAGCTTAAGCAGAAAAATAATTTTTAGGTATTTTAAAAATAAATGTCATGAAACAAGTTTTTGGAAGGCAAATAAAAGACCATTTATAATGATTCCTTATAGCAGGGAGCAGGAATTAATTTAAGAGTAGATGGATCTCTATTAGGAAAATATCTCAATGAAATCAGTACGATTTGATTGTAACCAGTAGTGTATGACATAAGCAATAGAGGAATTTATTGATAACAGAGTAACTCACAAAATGAAAGAAAATTCTGAGACATTGGCTTTGGAAAGGATACGAACCAGGGCCTCCATGAAAATCTGGGTATCAGAAACTAATACACGATGTCTCCAGGTGGCCATTAGGGTAACAAATGCGGGACATTTTAGGTCTTTGTATCACTCTGCTCAGGATATAAATTCTGGTGAAAGGTGTTAGGAGAATATAATTTCCAAGCCTTAACAACCCCACCAAATATTCAGTGGCAGGAATGAGGCAGATAGCTTCCCGAAGGAAAAATGAGGTTGCCATTATTAGAAGAATGGGGACTATAGAAGCCAGACAAGGGAAAATGCAGGCGTGTACCACATGAGGCATGTTGTTGGGAGACATGCATTCTTAACACTTTTCAGCGTCCTTCAGCTGCACCCTCCCCCTTTAAAATGCCTGTTCTGGAACAACAGGGCACAATATGGAGGTAGCAAGTTGGCACTATTCTGCATATACGATAAAAGGAGTTTGGAAACTCAGAGAGCAGCTTGCGCAAAGTTGTCTACCATGAAAAGAAGACATAGCAGAGCCTACTAAAGTAGATTTTCTGGGCTCCACTGGGGTGCTGTCTGTGGCCAACACAGACTTGCTCATGGGAGAATGGCCAGTGCAGTTGCAGCACAGGCGTATCTAACATTCCGTTGTAAGTTGTTGCCTGGATTTACCATGCCCTGGCCCTTCCTCGTCGCTCTGAAGCTGCCCTACAGCCCTCTGTGCTTCATGACCCTTCAGGCGTGGTTCTCTGCAATGGAGAAGCAGCAGTGTAGAGTGCGGTGTGGTGATACCAGTAGAGTTGCTTCCATGCAAAGCACATAGTGTCATTGGGAAGCAAGTTCTTGACCAGGAACCTGAGCTGTCCTGAATTCATGCATGTGGTGGGACACAGGCGGTGGACGGAGAGTGTCCCCATGGTTTGTGGTGGAGATTTAAGGCATCCTACTTGCATAATAACCCACATGACAGCTCCCTACTCCACAGCTATTCTTGTCCCATGCCAAACCTGATTTTGTGCTCGGCATTGGTTCACATTTTTCAGAAAAGAATAACGTATGAGCATTCCCTCTTCTCCAGGAAAGATGGAGGAAGTGAATCACCTCACATTCATCGCAGTGTGCTCTTCAAATAGAGATAATCAAGTGGAATATTTCTGTTTCCGCAGGGTGGTGGGAGATGCAGGCCCTATTATCTGCAGCGAACTGTGTGAATTTGAAATTGCTTTTTCCACCCTTAAATTTTGTATTTAATATTTTATGGCACTTAAGTGAATAATGGATTATTTTTATCCCACTTCATTATTTATGGAGTGCTTTTAACAAAATTTAATGTAATTCCACAAAATGACAGGCACAGGGAGAAAAAATGTGCCTGGAGATAATTGGCCCAGTGCTGCCCAAAAGAATTTAGGACATTCTTTTGGTAGAAATATTGATGGAATTTCTATGAAAAGCTTATTCACCAGTGATGGCAGGCAATCAACTTTGGGTTATTCGAGGTCCAGAAATTCAATTTATGAAATTTCCTTTCTGTCTTTGTACCATCTCAATTAAAAGAATTTATATTTTGGAAGTAAACTCATTTTGAGCAACTTCTGTGGACACATCATAATTTAATAATTTAATTATGCCCATGATCTGTGGGAAGACAGGGAAAACTCATGGAAACCCTCAAAGTGAATGGTCGTTAATACTTATTTTATCTATCTGCTGTCTTTGCCCATGACCGCTGGTATTTATCCCACCTTGCGTTTGAGCTTCCAAACCTTCCCCACAAAACCTCTGCACTTTGGGAAAAGATAAATCCACCCAGCTTCTGGAATAAACTTAGGAGCACCTCTCAGGCTCTGATCACAGAGTTGTTTTCAGAGCCCTGAACTGGTTGAACCCAGAAAACATGTGCTGGAATCTTCTGGGAAGACGCTCCTTTGCTTTGATAAGCAAGTGACGAGGGACTTTCTGCTCTTCCTTCCCATGAGACATCTCTCTTTCCTTGAGGGGAAGCAAAGGAATGTGTCAGGTTAAAACACCGTGATGTTGGAGATCAGGTTAGCAGCAAATTCACCAACAGCCATGTTTTGTGATTTAAAAAACAAGTGTTTTGTTTTGTTTTTTCTTTCTGCAAAGGTATTATACACCGAAGTAGAATAAAATGAGGGCACTGTAAACACTGTTCTCTCGGGTTAAAACCTGGCAAAATCGGACATGTCTTGCCATTGTCGAACACGTGGGTTTTCCCAGTGGCCTGCAGCATCCCAGTCGCAGGCCAGTTATCTCCAGTCTGCTGTACTGGTTTCAGGCAAAAGCTGTTGATACACAACAATCAGGTTTTCCCAGGGTGGCTAAAGAAGAAAGGTCAGGTCATCAAGGAGTACAGCTGGCTCCTGTGAATTCATTTCTCTCTGAAACTTGAAGTTATTTTTCTTATGAAGGATGTAGTACACACATGATGTGTGACTAAGAGATGACCAAAAGGAAAAACTGTGTGCCCACTTTCCATCTCAAAAGTAAAACCTAGTAGGTAACTAGGAAACCTGCTCCTCTGTGTGCCCCTCACTGATTTGACAACCAGTACCCCCCAAAACTAATCGTGACCCTGCATCTTTGGCTTAACCATTGCCACGGTTTTACCACCGATGACTACACTCATAAGCGGTATATTTGTATTGTATAAAGTTGAATTATCCTATGTGTGTTTTTTTGTGATTAACTTATTTGCTAAATGTGTTTTTGAGGTCAATCCACGCTGACGCTATTATTCACAATTCATCCATTTTCTGTATTGAATGAAATAAATATTCTTTCATTCCATTCATCCATTCTATTTTTGGCTGAAATTTGGTTTGCTCCTGGTCTTTTTTTAGCACAGAAAACAGAGATCACTCTCATGCATGTCCCCTGATGCACATATACAAACACGCCTTAGAGAGGAGTTACTGGCTCATAGACTGTGAAAATGTTAAGCTTCATCTAGAACGCCACGTGTATCAGATCATGTTGGGTATTTTAAATATATACAATTCTCTTTGTCAATTGTTTCTTAGTAAAGCTGTGGAAAAAAGATTTAAGAAAAAAGCAAATCCTTTGTATTCCTAGTTTGCTAAGATATTTCGTCGCTGCTTTGATCTGTCCTGTTCATTTCCAATTTTAATTTCTAGTCTTCATTCTTTCTTTCTCTTTCTTACCTTCTATTTTCTTTATGCTTAGTCTGTTGTTCTTATCCTCACTTCTTATAAACTGGTGCTGAGCTCACTGATATTGAACTTTTCCCACCCTTTCTGAATACACCGTATTAGTTGCCTCCACCAAGTTTTGCATCCACCTAGTGTGAAGTTTTAAATATCATCTAAATTCCATAATGAGTGCTTTCACCAATGAGTAACTTGGTAGTGTTTTAAAATTTCCAACTATATATATACATACATACATACATACATATATACACACACACACACACATATATAATATGTAAGTGATGTCGTTTTTCAATTATCTTTTTGTAAATTTGCTATTGATTTCTAAGTTAATTGCTTTCTGATCATAGACTATGGCATATACTATGTGATACCAATTCTTCAACACCTATTGAGAATACTAATGTTTTTGTTTGTGTATGTGCGTGTGACCGTTTCACGTGAAAAATATTCTGTTGGTATTAGATGTGTTATTCAGTGTATGCTTACGTGTTCATTGTGCTGTCTAACTTCTCCACAGCTTGAGGGATTTCTTTCTGCCTGACGCTTACATTTCTAAGACACCATGGGTATTTTTCAGTTACCACATAATTTCATGAACTTTTACTCTATCAGGAGATTGTGTTATTAGTGTACATACACGTTGAGAATTGTTATATTTTCCTAGTTACTGGAAAACTTTATCACTACATTGTCCTCTTTAGCTTTCATCCTTTAAAACCTATTTTGTTTGCTAGTAATAGAGCTCTACCAATTTTCTTGTGGTTTGTGTATTGTTTGATAGGTTTTCTGTTTTCTCTTTCCGTGTCTTTCCTTTCCACCATTTATGTTTTAGGTGTGTCTTGTGTAAGCAGCATGCATTAATAGTTGGGATTTTTATTTGGTCCATTTGTTTACTTGGCTGAAGTCTTTGGATTTGTTTCCATATTTTTTTCTTAGTCCTTTCTTTATATTTCTTTTCTCTTCTTTCCCTTTCCTCTCTCCCTCCCTTCCTTCTTTTCATCCTATTGCTGTCTTTTAGATTTTCTCCCCTTGCCCTTGTTTTTGTTCCATTATTTTCTTCTGGCTGTTCCAAAGTTTTGTACTAAATTTCCATTCTTCTACTAGTTAGTTTCACACTTTACCATTCCTAATTAATAAAATCCTCTGATTGAAAGCAAATTTTGGTGCTTGACTGTCTACTAATTTCTTCTTTAACTTTGTTTTTGCCCTCTCTGAAATTGGGTTGTTTCAACTCATCTGCACATTAGAATTTTTTCGATATTTTATTAAGCATGATGACTGTTTTTTCTGTACTGTTCGACATTGACCGTGAAGTTATTTATTAAATTCCAGTTTCTTAGCTTTTTTTCTGTCTTCTATGTTGCTTTTTTCATATTTTGTTTTTCTCACTAATTGTTTGTGGAAGTTAAACATAGTTTTATAAATTTTTACTAAGAAGAAATTAAAGATACGTAAGTAGTAACCATTTTTCTTTATACTGTAGATTTTGTTGAGCAGCTATTTAGTGTAAAATATTGCAACACAAGTGGAACGTAGTTTGTAGTTTTAAATCTTACTGCTAATGCCCATTCATGTTATTGACCAATTGGATTATTATTTTACAATATAGTCCTAAGTTTACTTTATGAGGGAATCCATGACACCACCAAACACTGCATCTGCTGTAGCAATAATGCTACAAATCAGTTTATTCCAGTTCATTTCCATGATAATTTATTTCCTACATTATTCAGTTCTGTATGTTTGGTACATGTATTTTTTCTATTGTGCAAATAGAAAAAATTTTGAGTCTCCTTCTGCTGTCGTTTTTACATTTTCAGTGTTTACTTTAAATCTCCAATTGGTCACTTCTTTCTAACTAAAACGTAATGATTCCTACTTGTTCATGCAGTTCTCATCACATGCACATGATGTCGTTTATATAGTCAATTTAGAAGAGATAAATGGTCCTTCGCTATTTATGGCAAAGAGTTTCCTCCAGTTTATGATGACGTGGTTATTCGTAGTCACTGGACTTGAAATTACTTGCACATTTTTATTCATCTTTTCATCCTTCTTTTCTTCCATATGTGATATCTTTAATATGCCTGAATACTAATTTACTGAAACAGTCCTATTTCAGTGACCCTTCTTTTTATTTTATTTTTTTTTTATTTTTATTTTTTTATTTTTTTGCTTTTTGGTATGTGGATAGTTCCCTGACCAGGAATCGAACCCAGGCCGCAGCACCGACAGCGCCAGCGCCGAAGCCCTAAGCCACTACACCATCAGGGAACTCCCCGCTTCTTTTAATTTCAATGGGTACTAAAGCTTTTCTCCTAGAATGGTTTGGATAAACTCTTCAAAAAAAAAAAAAAAAAAAGAAGAAGAAAAAGGAAACAGCACCGCCCCTTCATTAACTCGTTCTGTCCTTTTTCTTGTTGCTCTTCTCTCAGTACACGAATATGCTAAAACCAGGAGAGCTGGCTGGGAAGAATCTAGGACCTATTTGAAGGATATGAACTAGGAAGGTAAACCTTTTATGGAAATGTTCTGACTTGCCAAGTATTTCTGGATTCTTACTCATTTAGTAGTTAGTACGGGGTCCCCGCGTTGCTTCAGTTAACAATCCCGACTTCGTATGTGCTTACGCTGCATTTTCAAGGTCAAAGAGTTCTGTTGGCAAACAAAATCCCCATATAGCCCTGTCGAAAATGACTTAGGTTACGATCTGAATGGAAAGAGAGGTCACATTAGGTGGTGAACTTATTATACACTAAGTTGACAATGCACTGTAGAACTGTATGCCTGAAACCTATGTAATCCTTGCTAACAGATGTCACCCCAATACGTCTGACAATAAAAATGAATTAGAAAAGAAAAAAAAAGATCTGAATGGATTCTAATGTCTTATGAGACTCTGTAGGACCTGCCCAGTCTACGACCTTTCTCATCTGACCTCTTAGCACTTGCCTTTTGACTTGCTAGGTATTAGCTTAGCGAGTTGTTCTTTAGTCATCTTGCCGACGTGGAAGGCCAGTTTTATTTTCATGTCAGGTGCTTCCAAGTTGCTTCCCTCTGTCCTTAACATTTTCACGACTGGCTCCTTTTTGTTCAGATCTTCTCTTAAATGTTACCTTCCTAAAAGGTCCCTGGTTTCCCATTCTAGATTATCTGCCATGATCATTCATATTTTCCTGTTTAGTTGCATTGACAGAACCTGTAAGCACCGGAAATGATCTTATTCTTCCTGCTAAAATGTAGTTTCCACCAGCGCAGGCCGTCGTCCCTCCTGCTCACTTCGGTATCCCTGACACTTGACTGTGCCTGACACCGAGGAGTCACTCTTCTGTTAGTTATCAGTGAGTGAGTGGAGGTGATGGAGTTCTCCTCAGTGTAATATTATTGTTGTTACAATAATCATACGTAACATTTTACAGCCTTAGTTTTTGAAGTATATTCACATACTTTATGTCATTATCTTCAGTCATGTGAGAACGTTTCTAATGATCCTAAGTGTAATAAGGAAATATTTATATATAAGCAGCCTGATGATACAGAACATTATCTTACACAAACATAATGATGGGCAATTTCATGTTAGGTAGAGTTTGCTTTATCCTCCATAAATATTCTTATTGGGAATAAAAATGATGTGTGAGGAAGCAGTTACTATGACAAACTCAGATGTTTCAAAGTGCAAGTGAAATTCCTTTCTAAAAGTCAAAACGAAATACCATGGCTGGTTTTTCCAGTTGCATTTTTTTTAATGTTTATTTCTAGAAGGTATTTTGTTCTTTTTATTTTTTTCCTTGATGAATGGGTTGTACCTCTCAGTGGCACTTGATCAGGTAGGATGAAACTTCTGGAATCCAGTTGGCCCCATACAAATAGGTTTACCACATATGTTAATTATGTCCTGACACAAAAACTGTAAAATAATCCAAGAATGTGGTAAAATTTAAGCACTGCCAAAACTGACTTTAAAAACTTTGTCTTCCATTTGCCTTTCTTTTTGTAAGAAGAGGTGTATCACGTAGCTTTTGCTGATGATAAACCTCTCACTTAGTGCATTAAAGCAGCAATCATTTGTTAGCTTTCACTGCTGTGGGTTGGCGATCTGGTCTGGGCCCAGTGGGCTGCTTGTCTTCAGGGGCCTCCTGGGCTCACTTTCTCATGGGGAAGGCTGGCACTGGCTGGCCCCGTCCCACGTCTGGCCGTTGTGTGTGTGCAATAGAGGCCGCTGTGCCAGCATCTCGCAGACTAGCTCAGGCTTCTTCACATGGCGGCAACAGAATAGGGTAAGGCCCCATTGCACAAGCACTTGTCAAGTCTCTGCTTTTGTCATGTTTGCTGATGTCCTGTTGACTGAAGTATGTCACAGGGCCAAGACCAGAGCCCGACAGGTAGAGATACACCTTCCACCTCTTAATGGCAGGAGCTGCAAGGTCACATTGTAGGAGGGTGTGCTCACGGGAATTGGAGGAAGTGGTGGTCAGTGTTGCGATTTACTAGAAGGGGTTCCAAAAAGTCGTCTTTTAGAATAAAAAAACTCACAGAGGGATGAAATTTAAAAATAGAATCACCAAGTGAGTGGTGGTCTAACTTAACTGAATTCCCTGCTAAGTAGTAGTCCTCACATTTTGCTATGTGTAAGAAACTTCTTATATGCCCACTGATATGCAGGTTCTAGCATCCTTTACCCTAATCTGATTCAGAATATTTTAGGTGGGGTCAAAAAATCTTTAATTTTTAGCCTACCTGTGTACTAGGATATAGGAGCTCTAGAAGGACTATGTGTTTCTGAAGACAGAATAAAAATGATATGCACACTTACTTCTGGATAAGAAGTACAAAGCAATTTTTTGTATTTGAAAGCAATTTGTATTTATTTGAAATTCATATTTTATCTTAAAAAACTTGGATCGGTTTTCTTCACCTCTAACAAAAAGGTTATACTCCGGTAAGTTAAATACCTGTTTACCCACGTGATCATTTCTTTTCCATGAAAAGACACTTAAATAATGTGAAAAAAATGTTGAAGTATAATATTATAGAAGGGCAAAGCGTTGTTAGAATTGCTAATATACTTTCCTGAAGTCATCTCTTGCATGAAATATTTGTCTACGAAGATATTTCTCATTGATTTTGAATATTGTAGATTAAAAAAAAAGAGAGTGGCTAAAATGGGAAAATAGCAAATTAGATTTTTTTTTCAAGGTGTATATATTCTATTTCTAAATAATAAATCAGAAAAACTATATTTGATATGTAACTTTCACCAAATATCTTATTTTTGTGAAACTGATTGGAAAAAAATACGTTAATAAGATACTTTTACTGGTAATAATCTTATACTGTACCTTGTAAACTTGATTTATATCTGCTTGCATATAGGTAAACCATCTGCTAGGTAAATAATCTCTACCACTTTATAATTCACTCGTCGAAACATTGTGGATACTAACAATTTATTATGGAGCGAAACTAGATGCATGTATGGTTAGAAAATAATGAGACAAATTTATGTGTAATAACATTTGTTTTTGAATAATATTATAAAAAAGTCCTGGGCGACATGTTGGGTTTAGTGCCCTGTGGCTGTATCTGCTTCAGTGCGTATCAAAATGGGACTCTAGATTTGTCCTTAATGAAATCCCAGAGGAAAAGAATCTCTCTTCTTTGCCACTCGTAAGAGGAAATTGCAGGAAGACATTTGGAGAATGGTTCTAACTCTGGAGACTAACTAATTTAACAGTTTTATTATCATCTAATAAAAGATTCCCAGAATGCCGTTTGGTATTTTATTTTCTGAAAGCATAATGAAAACTGAAAATGTTATGTCCAATGAAGATAGTATTAGTATTTCTCTGTCTCTTGGTAAGTCATATCCTTAGATGTCAGGTAGAAGTCCTGACGAATTCAGGTGAGATCCTGTTGAAAACTTAATGCCTACTTTATCTCACTGATCGTAGATTTTACTTCTGGACTAAGTCAGGGACTCCTTCTGCCCCAGTGTGTTTTATTTTGGAAATATAATAGCTTCAAAGCTGCATCTTGAGCTACTTTTCATTTCTAAACGTATATGTCAAATGTGCTTCCATTCAGTAACATCACTGTAAAGATGTGAATTAAGAGGAGATGTTAGTAAGGACTTCTGTTGTCTGTCAGCTAAGATGTAATCCAGAGTCCAAGTAAAAAATAGCAGTCTTCCCGACTTAAGTAAATCTTTGTCATTGTGGCATTCTTTTCTACTCTCATTGTGACATTTTAAAATAAGAGGTTTAATAGATATGATTTAATTTTTCTAATTTAAATGTTTTAAGTAAGGGGCTTACTTATATTGAATCTAAAGTCATGAACTGCTGAGACTTTAAGTTCCTCTTCACTCACTCACTCACTCACTCATCGACCTCATCATTTTTGAAAACCTATTATGTGCTAGGTAACAGGGCTATGGTGATTCACAAGAAATCCTAAAATGAAGACAGTTCTATTTATAAAACCACATTTTCCACTCTACATTTATAAATTTATACAGACCACTGAAACATTTTTATCATGTTTATTCTCATGTTTGATAATTCCTCTAAATAATTTAAAAGTCTGATGTATGAGGTTCCATCCACTCTTTAACATTTAAAAATGATCCTGCTCCATTTCCACTGTGAGTAAAAATTTTAAAAGGTTTTATTTCCTTTTAAATGGAATGATCCTGACTTTCTTTTTTACCCCCAAGGAAGCATACTATCTTTAATATTATCTGGTGGAAAATTCAGTGACCTTAAAAATATAGTTCATGGGAATTACTCGGGCTTCAGTGATATCTTATGTCTCACTTAGAGTCACAGATTGCAGCTGAAAGAGGCCTCCGACAATATTGACTTCAAACTCCTGCACTTCTGGCGGGTCCAGACACATAAGATAACTGCAAAAGGCCCGGTTATCTACCTGGGGAGTCTGGCCACCTGAATAACAGTGACTTCTACTCATGCCACCCGGAAATGAACTTTCCCCATGCTGTTCATGGCTAACATTGACACCTGCATTTTGTGATAAGGAGTTATAAATTAACACGTTTTTTTCTTCAAATAGCAAGAGGATCCTTAGAATGAATTCCGTAACACAGCTGAAAATATATTTCAGTGTGTTTTCTCCAAATGAATGCGACTGATGTTCAATTAACCTTGATAACAGTGACATTCAGTTAACAGTGACAGTGATTTCACAACCTGAATGTCTCAAAAGAGAATGGCCCTATAATGTGGAAATCAGCTGTTTTCCGATGGGTTTGTTTGCATATGAACAGTCTTATGAGCATGGCCCAAATTTAGATTAACGAACAAAAGCCTTTAATGCTATTGAAACCAACTGAAATGTCAGTGAACTTAGGATGTGAATGAGAAATTACTGGCACAGCAAAATAAACAAAGCATCAAAAACTTTCTAAAGCCCACGCTGATTCTGAAATTGCATTGGATTAAGGTCATAACTGACTTTGTGAATTACAGTGAAAGGGAAAGTTAGCAGAATTGGTTGCCACTCTGGTATATGATTTGTTTCTCTCGATTAGTGGAATTCAATGCCTGTAATTCTGATGGTTTTATCTGTCCTAATGCTTTTCCAAATTTGTATAGATTCAGTTAGCTCATTAACAAAAAAGTGTTGACTGGCTGTAGATAAACCAGTTCTGCTTGTAGATGAACAAGGTTACAGTGCTGTGTGTGTGTGTGTGTGCACCCGTGTGTATATCTTAGAATTTAGCATCATTTAAAATGATTTTGTACTGTATATTGCTTGTTTATTCTATAGACATTTGATGTAAAGTACACAAGAGAAAAATTAAGTCCAAAAGAATATCTAATTTTTATGATCATCTGATATATTCTTAGCATACATGTGCCTTCTTTATTTTATTCTTTAACTTTCTAATCCAACCAAACTAGAGTGAAACAATTTATTGCTTTAAATGAAAAATCTCTTTGTTGTTATTCAAAGGGCATTTGGTTAGCCGTATCAGTCTTCAGCATCTTGCCACCTCCCCTCTTGGGTACTCCAGTATTTTAAGCCACTAAGTATAGTGAACATTGAAGATGAAAGTGTAGTTCACCGTGTCCCTAAAAGTGACCAAATGTCATATTGCACATCGAAAATGACTGCCTCATAAATTTATCACTAATAATACATAAACATCTCCCAGAACTTTGAAGCCTGAAACAAGGATAGATTTTATAATTATGTGTAATTTTTTTTGGCGGGGGTGGTTCCCTGGCTGGGAATCGAACCCAGGCCGGAGCATTGAAAGTGCTGAAGCCTCGCCACTACACCACCAGGGGAGTCCCTCATAACTATGTGTGATAGTTTGAACATTAATCCTCCATCTCTCTGTGCCCCTCCTCCCCCTCCC
>PVJL010014953.1:0-26224 GCA_004026885.1 Lyroderma lyra | reverse complement strand
TCTCCTGGGTGCCGGGGGCCGTGGGGCCCACTCTCCTGGGTGCCGGGGGCCGTGGGGCCCAGTCTCCTGGGTGCCGGGGGCCGTGGGGCCCACTCTCCTGGGTGCCGGGGGCCGTGGGGCCCACTCTCCTGGGTGCCGGGGGCCGTGGGGCCCACTCTCCTGGGTGCTGGGGGCCGTGATGGGGCGGCGCGCGGAGGAGGGAGGGTGTCCGGTGGGAAGCAGGGAGGCGGAGGCAGGCAGGGCCAGCAGCACGTGCACAGGCCCCGGGGCCGCCCGCTGGGACGACCATTCTGGCCCCCGCCAGGAGGCCGGGGTGACCCTGAAGGACGCCGTCACCACCACTCCCGTCTGGGAAGTCGAGGCCGGCCATGCCCATGCGGCTCGCGCCCCTTTCTTCACGGCGTTGGTGCCGTGTTTGTCCCCTGAGCCGTCCAGGACGTTCCGCACGGCGAAGGCAGACGCCAACGGAACACCCGGCGGGGCTGTGGCCGCCCCCCCCCCCCCCCACCTCGCTCCTCCTCCGCGTCCGGCTCGACTGGCCAATCGTTGGGAACGTTTGAGAAGCCAGTTGCTTTGACAACCCCGCGCCCAGCTCCTCGGTGTTAATTCTAAAACAACCGGAGAAAGCGGGGTGTGCTGGGGCGATGACGGCCCCCGGACGGGGGTCAGCCGTGTCCCCTCCGTGGCGGTAGTAACGGGGCTTGACGGCGGCGGACAAAGTGTGTGGACACTGCTCACGGGCCTGCGGGACCGTGAGCTGCGGAGCGACGTGCGCCCTGGAGCCGGGACTGTGAGGGAATTGTCACCCAAGAACCGTGTCACCCCCCGGCCACAGCCCCCTCCCGGCGCTGACCCCGTGGCATCAGGTCAGGAGAGTCAGGACATTCTCCAAAGCCCGGGAGCGGCCAGCTGGGCCGGGGGCCACCAGCCAGGCCGGGGGCCCCGGAAGGCACCGCTGAGTCCCCGCCGTCGGCCCGCGGTGCTGCTTGTTCATCAGAAGTCGGGGGGCAGCAGCCTTTGTTACGGCAAAGGGGAGACCAGAGACGGGGAGACCCAAGGCCACGACAGACACGTGCGTCGCCGGGCAGTGACCATCTCCTGGGGACACACAGTGTTGCTAAACCCTCCGTGCCAGGCCTGACCCCCGTGGGGGTGTGGGGCATCAGGCCAGGGGAGCAGGCGTCGTCCTGCTGGTCACCTCCAAGTCAAAGCACGGAAGTCCGGCGTGGTGGAAGCGGCGTGGACACCCTCCTTGCTTCCAGACGGCCACATTCAATGAGCCGTGGGCACGAGGTGGGGCCCTGTGCCCTGACACGGAGGGCTGCGGCGCTCCCCACTTCTCTGCGCCCCGACGGTCTGGTACCAGCCCTGCGCGTGCCCACGTGCTGCTGTTCGTCACGGACGCAGTCCACAGCCCCTCCCCCACCTGGGCAAACGGGGGGCTGCGTGTGCACGAGGAGGGGGTGTGCGGAGCCCAGGTCCCCCAAATTCAGTGTGTGTGAGGGAGGACACCCTTCAGTGAGGCCAGTGATGGGCTCGGGACAGGAAGCTCACCAGCACTCATCGGGAGGGACGTGCACCTCCCAGCCACGGCGACACCCCACAGGGGACGGTCCCTTCCGCAGGGAGCGATCACGGCACCGGCAGCTGCACGTCAGGGTCACCCACGAACCTCGGCGTCCGCGGGGCGCCTCCGTGCGGGGCCCTCGGGCACACGGCACGGCCCCTGGACACAACGGACGCCACGCCCACTCGGCACCCAGCTGTCGGAAGCTGCCAGAACACGCCTCTGAGCTGGCCTCAGTCTTCCCGGGGACGCTCTCCCCGTGACAGAGTTGGCCACCGCGTGGCGCACCCCGGAGCTGGGCCCCTGTCGTTTACAAGGTGTTGGGACAGGAATTTCCTCCCGTGGGAGCGGCGGCCCCCGGAGGGAACAAGTGTCTTTCTGGGGACGCTGGAGGCGGAGGCCCTGCCGCCTGGCCCGCCGACGGGGAGAGGACACTCCTGGGGTGAGAGCCAATGTCCTCCAAGTGCCCGTCCCGGCGGATCGGAGCCACGCGCACCGACGGGCCGAGGGCCGGACGACGTGTCCTCGAGGACCAGGCGGCCCTGTCCCACGGCACGGAATGGCCTTCCGAAGGCCGCCGGGACTGCCGGGGACGTCCCCGAGCACACGCACGCGCTGGGCGCTCCCCGTGGGCCAAGCGCCGTGTTTCACGGGGGGCCGTCTGCGCGGGGGGAGCCGGAACCCCCCATCGGGCCCCCCACGCGCGTGCGGCCGTGTCCCAAGTTAAATAAACGCAAATGACCAGAGCGAGCAGCAGCTGGCCCCCCAGAGGGCCGCTCCGAGCGAGGGTGCAGACATCAGGCCTTTGTGGGGAGACAGGAGACGCCCAGGAGGGCAGACTCAGGGGGACATAAGTCCCAAATGGGGACACTGTGGGAGGGGCCAAGGGCGTGGGCAGCTCTGCTGGGCGCTTCCGGACCGTGCTGACAGGTGGTGACCCCCAAACTCCCTTTCCCTGCACCGGAGAGGCAGGACAGGGGACCCCATCCTGGGTGGTGCGAGGGGACGGGAGGAGGCTCCATGGCCACGAGTCGGCCAGGTCCGGATCGCAGCCCTTCGCTGCCCCGTGTGTGGACGCTCGGCCCGCCCCCGCCGCCCCGGGCCCCAGTATATTCTTCAGAAGTGACCGCCCTGTACCTCACGGAGCGCAGACATTGGCAGGATGAGCTCTGTGCTCTCCACCGTCACCCATCGTCTCCTGCACCCCACTTTGGGGAGAGCCGGCCGGCACTCAGCCTCCCACCACTCCCCCTCCCCCACGCCTTGAGAAGGCTCCTCGCCCCAGCCGTTGCCATAGTGACAGCAGATGCCTCTGCCAGAAAGTTCCCACAGTCAGGAGGCCCAGACCCTGTGCCCGGGCGGCGACCACACCGGCGCTGGGGGACGTTGGGGGATGACCTCACGGCTGTCGATGCAATTTGAGGGGGGCAGAGGAGCACTTGGTTCAGACCGCGTGTCCCAAGGGGAGCGGCCAAACCTGGTGGGTGGGTGGGTTTGGGCTCACAATGAGATGAGGAAGAACAGGTGTCTCGGCAGCAAACGTCACCGCACGCTGCTCTCTGCAGGTTGTGCAGAAAACTCGTGCCCCCGTGCAAGGACACCGCATGCACGCTTGCTTTCCTGCGGTGCAGGGAGGCGCCCAGAGAAGCCTGCGGCCTGGGCCCTGAGAACGTCGCCAGAGCCACCCCCACGGGCAGAAGCGCTTGGCCTGCAGGCCCTACCCAGGAGCGCACGTGTCGGCCAGGGTCAGCCAGGGTCCCGGGCACTCCTGCAGGGACGGGCCGCCCCCATGGCCCAGAACGCATTCGGGGTGCTGGTTCGGGAGAGCTCGCTGGCCTCTGCCCCCCAACGCCTGTGCCGGCAGATGCTGCCGTGTGATACCTGATGACCGTCTCCTGCCAAGAACGTGGGAGTCGGTCCCATTAACTTACAGGCGCTTTATCTCCCGGGGAACCTTCTGGAACGGCAGCCAGCCAGCGGCCACGCCCAGGGGCCGTGAGTGTGGTTCTCACTGACAAGGGAACCACGAAACCCTGCCCGGGGAGGGTTTGGGGATGCGTTTTCCCATCTGAAAAGATAAGAAAAATTAATTCTGGAGATCAGTGGTAATTAAGGAAACATCGGATCGCTGGTTTGTTTGGGGTTTGCGTGTGTGTTTCTAAGTGCTAGGTCAGCTTTTCTGTTTCCTCGCGTCCTTCTGAGCAGATGACCACCGATCCCGGGGCCGTATACAACTCCGAGGGCTTCGAAATGCCGGGTCATCACGGCCGGTCTCTCCACGCGTCGTCAAAGACGTCCCTCCCCTAACGAGGGCTTCTGCTCTTTCACGTACCTTGGGTTCCATGATGTCACTTGGTGTGTGCTGTGTACCAATTTCCCCGATTACGGAAGGGGGCGGATTAGGCCGCGAAGAGCTTGGTCAAGGTGGGAATTATTAGGGAATCCACATTATTGACAGGCCACCGCTCACAGGCTGCTTGTGAAGCAACAAAGAAAACATGGGACAAAAATTCCCTCTGGCCTGCCCTGCGTCCAGGTGCCCAGGCAGACCGTGCCCAGTGTCCCAGCAGACCGTGCCCAGGCCAACCGTGCCCAGGTGGGCCGTGCCCAGGCCAGTGCCCAGGCCGACCGTGCCCAGGCGGACTGTGCCCAGGCCGACCGTGCCCAGGCAGACCGTGCCCAGGCGGACCATGCTCAGGCGTACCGTGCCCAGGCCAGTGCCCAGGCCGACCGTGCCCAGGCGGACTGTGCCCAGGCCGACCGTGCCCAGGCGGACCATGCCCAGGTGAACAGTGCCCAGGCCAGTGCCCAGGCGGACCATGCCCAGGCAGACAGTGCCCAGGTGGACAGTGCCCAGGCCAGTGCCCAGGTGGACCGTGCCCAGGCCGGACTTACAAGTGCCTCTCAGTCCCCCCTACAAACCAGCCGGGTCCCTAGGCCAGAGGTGAAAGGAAGTGAGATTCCACCTTAAAGACGACGAGGCCGTGGGCAGTGGGAAAACAGAAAATACTAAAACGAAACCCGAGTTTCCTAACAACAGCAAAGTGTCATCGATTCACCAGGAGATGGTGACAGCTCAGAGATGCAAGTGCGCCTGTGGCCCAGTCGTGCAAGCGTTGGCTAGGCCGGCTCCCCGTGGGAACGCGTTTCCTGAGAGGGAGGTCGGAAACTTCGGACGAGACTGTTTCTGCCGCCTCCGAGCGACTGCAGGCATTGGCAGGGCTGAGTGACACACGAGTGATTTCTCCGTGACACGCGATTCTTACCCTGCACCTAGGCCCCCCGTGAGACACTGCCCACACCTGCTTGTGTTTGTGAAACGAGAGAGCCTCTTCCACACTCAAACTGTTCGTTCCTCGTCACCTCGGGGCTCCCTGGGCGTGCTGTGCGCGAGCCCCAGCCGCCGCGTGCCTGCCCTCCTACCTGCCCACTGGGCCTGTGTGTACGGCGGCGGGGCCTGTGTCCCCTCGTCTGCGAAACGGGAGAAAATCCTGATACCTAACGACTTTACAAACGGTAAGGCACTCAGGACAGAGCCCGGTCCCTCCCCACGCCTGTGGCCATGACCCTCTGCTGTAAATGGGTTGTCGCGGCCGCACACGTGCACACACGTGCACACACACACACACACGGGCACCCTTCAGAGAGACGTCTGCGGAACGGAAACCATTTCGGAGCAGCCAGGTTCTCTGAGCCCCTGTTCTTTACAAGGTTCCGGGGCACGATTTGCACACACCGCTTTCCCGTTTGTCCGGCCGCCTGCCTTCTGGCCCGCCGCCTGCCTTCTGGCCCGCCGCCTGCCCGGCACTGCTGCTTAATCCCGCGGAAGCCGTTTCCGAGGCTCCCCCGCCCCCAGCCCGGTCTCCTGGATTCTGTCTCCCTCCTCTGCTCCTGCTAGCATGCACCTGCTCCCCGAGGTCCGGCCTCCCCAACGCCCTGCGCTGCCCTCGGCCCTCCGCGGGGCCGGAGCTCGGCTGGGGGGACCCCCCACTCCATGAATGCCCCTCGGAATCGCCTGGCCCACAGCCGCCGGCCCTGAGTCGTCTGACTCCGGGCTCCCAAGAGGCTTCCTAGTGCAAGTCCCAAGGACACGAGGATGCTGCGCTGTGGCCCCCGGGGCCTGGTGAGCGCGCTGAGACAGCACGGTGGGGGGAGGGGGCAGGGAGGGGGAGGAGGGGGAGGGGAGGGGAGGGGGAGGGGCTGGCGCACCTGGGCGCTCCCGAGTCCGCCAGCCCAGGGGCTGAGGCTCCCCGTGCTGCAGGCGGCGAGAGCCGCGCGCCCCCAGCCCCGCGCGCGCGCGCGCGCGCGCACCCCAAAAGCGGGGCCGCCCCGGGCTTCTGACAGGGACCCGGCCGCAAGTCCCCGCACCCCCACCGCCCGCAGCTGTCCCCAGCGCCCCGGAGCCCGCCGCCGCCGCCGCCGGGGAGGCCTGTGGGCGCATCGCTCCGCGCCCCCCCCCCCGCCCCCGGCCCCTCCCCCGCCCGCAGTCCCCCGTGTCCCCCCGAACGCCCGCGTGGCTGTCGGGTTTTGAACCGCAGCGCCAACCCTCGCCCGCGGCCCGCAGAGCGGAGTCGCAGGCGCCGCCTTCGGCCCAGCCTCAGCCCCTAACGGGCCGGTCCCGGCGGCGGCGGCGGCCCGGGGAGGGGGATGGTGCGCAACCCGAGACCGGGGACAACGCTGTCCCCCGAGGCGACCGCGAAACCCTAGCCGGGGAGGCCCCCGCCCTCCCCCGGGGCGCCCGTCCCGCCCTCCCTGCCCCCCGCCCTCCCGCGCCGCGGCTCCCACGTCCCCGCCTCCCGCGCCAGGGGCGGCGGCGGCTGCGTCCGCCCCGCGCGATGCCCAGTCACCGCCGCTGCTGTCACCGCCGCTGCTGTCACCGCCGCCGCCGCCGCTCGCGCCGCCCCCGCCGCCCCCGCCGCCGCGCCGCGCGCACGCTCATCCTTTATTGATCTCCCGCCTCGTTATTTATTTATTCCCAGGACCGGCGGCTCGGAGGCTCGGCTCTGCCCTTGAACCTGCAGCGACGCCCCGGGCGCGCGCACACGGGCTCCGACGGCGGCCGGCGGGGACCGCAGCAGCGCGCGCGGGGCCCGGCGCCAGAGGTCGCCGGCGCGCGTCCTAGCGCGGCCGCGGGCAGCATGGCGCGGCGCCTGCAGGCTCGGGGCGCCGGCGCGCGGGGGCCTCCGGCCGCGCCCCCCGCGCCCCCCGCGCCGCCCGCCGCCGGCCGGTCGCTGCTGCGCTGGGACGAGGTGCCCGACGACTTCGTGGAGTGCTTCATCCTGTCGGGCTACCGGCGGCTGCCGTGCACCGCGCAGGAGTGCCTGGCGTCCGTGCTGCAGCCCACCAACGAGACGCTCAACTTCTGGACGCACTTCCTGCCGCTCCTGCTGTTCCTGAGCCGCTTCGGCCGCCTCCTCTTCCTGAGCGGCCGCGACGTGCCCTTCCACCACCCCTGGCTGCTGCCGCTGTGGTGCTACGCGTCCGGCGTGCTGCTGACCTTGGCCATGAGCTGCACGGCGCACGTGTTCAGCTGCCTGTCGCTGCGCCTGCGCGCCGCCTTCTTCTACCTGGACTACGCGTCCATCAGCTACTACGGCTTCGGCAGCACGGTGGCCTACTACTACTACCTGCTGCCCGGCCTGAGCCTGCTGGACGCCCGCGTCATGACGCCCTACGTGCAGCAGCGGCTGGGCTGGCACGTGGACTGCACGCGCCTCATCGCCGCCTACCGCGCGCTCGTGCTGCCCGTGGCCTTCGTGCTGGCCGTGGCCTGCACCGTGGCCTGCTGCAAGAGCCGGACGGACTGGTGCGCCTACCCGTTCGCGCTGCGCACCTTCGTGTTCGTCATGCCGCTCAGCATGGCCTGCCCCATCATGCTGGAGAGCTGGCTCTTCGACCTGCGCGGCGAGAACCCCACGCTCTTCCTGCACTTCTACCGCCGCTACTTCTGGCTGGTGGTGGCCGCCTTCTTCAACGTCAGCAAGATCCCCGAGCGCATCCAGCCGGGCCTCTTCGACATCATCGGCCACAGCCACCAGCTCTTCCACGTCTTCACGTTCCTGAGCATCTACGACCAGGTGCACTACGTGGAGGACGGCCTGCGGCAGTTCCTCAAGGCGCCGCCGGCCGCGCCCACCTTCGGGGGCACCGTGGGCTACATGCTGCTGCTGGTCGTCTGCCTGGGGCTGGTCATCAGGAAGTTCCTCAACAGCGCCGAGTTCAGCAGTAAAAAGTGAGCCCCCTCCCCACCGCGGGAGGCTGCCGGGTCGCCCACCGGGTCGCCCACCCGCCTGCGTGCAGTGTCTGCGGTTGCTCCGCGTGGTTTGCTTTCACGTTTGCTTGTGTTTCCTTTTGCCCGGGGAGGGGGGCTGCGGGACCACAGGGAAGGAGCCCCCGGCGGCAAGGGGGCTGGGGGGGGGGGACGGGTCAAGCAGGAGGGACGGGGCCACTGGCTCTGGGCCCTCGGACCCAACTCGGGTGGCGTCCGTGACCTCCGGGGATTTGCTGCAGGCAGCGCAAAAAATCCCAAATAAAACCCCCCAACAGTTCGGTTTTCCGAGGGTCTTTCATGCCCGCGGGAAGAGCACGTCGGCCCTGTTGGGGGGTTGGGGGTCGGGGACGCAGGTGTCAAGAGGATAAGGATAAGGAGACGGCAGCCCCGGGGCGGCCCCTTGGGGCTGAGGAACGCTGGGCTGTGTCAGAAGAGGGGGGCCCTGCAGGAACCCCACACAGAGACAGAATGAGCCCGGGGCTTGCCCGGCTGCAAAACGCATGGAATGTGCACACCCGCGAATGGCTCCACACTGTTCCTCAGATGTCACCGAAACAGCAGTATATGCCATGATTTCTCTTCTTTTCACCCCCATGACGTGTCACGCCTGCGCCCCGCACCCGAGGGCCCTTGTCGCGTAGCGCGGAGCCCTGCGGCCATCCCACAGGGCGTGCACGTGCACCGGACGTCAGGGCGAAGGCCGCTGGGGCATTGCTCAACCGCCGCCTGCAGCGGTGCTCTCCGCAGGCCCGTGGTGTCATGGGCCAGCGTGGCCCCACCTTGGGGACTGCGGCGGGGCCGTCGGTGGGGGGCTCGGTGGTCTGTGGGTCCCTACCTACTTCCGTGCATTTCCACCAAACCCGTGCTGCTCTGTGGGGCTGCGGGGGGCCCCCGTTTTGTTTCCATTTCACTCTTTACTTCCTGTTGAAGTTGCCACTGGAATAAATGTGCCTTTGAAGCATCGCCCCCGTGACGGGTCCTCAGCCACCGGGGAGAGCGGCTCAGTGTCCCGCAGACGCAGGGGCGGCGCTCGCGCCAGGAGGGGAGGACGGCGGGGGGTCACGCCGGTTTTCGGTTTTCGGTAGTGCCGGGAGGGGCGGCGGCGCCAGTGACGTGCCCACGGTTCCCCCTGCGGGCTGCGCGGCGCGGTGAGGGCCCTGCTGGACGCCAAACGTCGGACGCACGGGACTCGATGAGGCAGCTCCGTTATAAAGTCGGGAGCGCGTGGCCGGAATCGCCTTTGCCGAGTTCAACGCCGACGTGCCGTGAGGATCCGGACCGCGGCGACACAGGGCGGTCAGCCTCCATCGTGGGCCAGAGCCTGTCCGACAGCCGCCGGTCAGTGTCATCCCCATCACACCTCCGACGATCCCTTCCCGCAGAGCCGGCCAGTCGCTTTGCCCTCGGGCCCCGTCGAGGTGAATAAGGTCGATGACCCCGAGCTCGGCCCCTGCAGGCAGCGGCCCCTAAAACTCCCTGTTTTCGTTTACGCTTTTATTCAGAAGCGTATTTACAACCAGAGGAGTGGGCAGGCTCCTGGGGGGGGACCAGTGTCCTTGTGCTTAATCGGCACAAAGAAGTGACCTTCCTCCGTCTGCCTGTAACTCAGCGCCTCCGAGGGGGACCGTGCACGCACTCTGCGCGTTGGCTCGTGGGTGGCAGCGTCTCCTGTTCCGCCAAGGACAGGGGCGCCCTATTCGGTTACAGGGCTGAGAACGCGTCCTCGCACGGGTGCCGTGTCTCACCTGTAACTGGAAGCCGCACACGCGCTCCAGGGTGGAGGCTGGGACACGGGGCCTGTCCGGGAAACGTCCAGCCACGAGTCCTTGTGTTTTGCACAGGACGTGGCTGCATATGTCCCGGACGGCCCTCGCAGGGCCACCTGCAAGCCTGTTTGTGTGTCATTGTCTCGTCTAGAGCCCCAAAGAAAGTGGGTTTGCGAGCTGGAGAAACAGGTCGATGAGAATTTTGTAGCTTCCTTCTAAAACGGGAACTCCCCTCCCCCCAGAAGGAACGTTCCAGAGAGACAGACTTCCGTAAAGGGTCGATGAGTTTGAGCACAAGCAGTAAACCCCGTATTTGTCCACGTAAAGGGTTTGCTGGGGAGCCGGGTCTGCAAGCAGAGTTCCCTTCCCGCCCCGTGTCCCTGTCGTTCAGCACCGGACACTTAAGGGCCTAATTGTGCTCATGCCATTTCCAAGTGATGGTGACGCACGGCCCAGCGGGATGACACAGGCGTCCCCTCGAAGGTGTCGGCGCCCAGTCTGTCCCGGAGACAGTGAGGACTCGCCCCCCTTCCCTTGACCTCTCCCTCCCTCGTGTCCCCCTTCCCTGTCCCATCGTGGTTTTTACGCATAGCAGACAACACTGACCCAAAGAATGTTCTGGATGAAGATGGTGATGTCACCTTTTATGTCACGTCGGCACCTCGGTGCCGCCTGCACGGCCCGGGACCAGGGGCAGTTTGGGAAGCCGTGTGTCAGTTTGCTAAGCTGTGCCGGCCTTCCGCCAGGAGGAGTGATGGTCTTTTAGCACCGCAGGTATTTGCGGAGCCCCCACACGTGCACCCGAGCGCCCCGGTGGAGTCCGCGTTGCAGGGGTGACGTGGGCGGCAGAGGGAAGCCCTCGGAGGACCATCTTCCCACGCTCCGTTTCGCCAGCTTTGAACTTCAGTGCTCCTTGGCTGTGCGCAGCTGTTGAAAACCGAGGGCCCATGGGGACCCGGCGTCACGACGCAGCCACGGCCGGGGTCGTCCGGGCGTCTGAGCCCCGCGCCTGTCACCCTGAGGGCTGGTCTCCGCGGCTGGGTCACGTGGCTTTAGCTGGGGGACCGGGGCTGCTTCCTTCCGCACCCTTGCAGAGAAGGGGGTGGTGTCCCCAGAGGGGAAGTGGGGCCTCCGGGCAGGTCACGACCATGTACCCTTTCTATAAATAGCTCCGGAAGCCTGGGGCATCGGCTGCGGGCGCCCGCTCATGTGTCCCCCGTGGGAGCGCCCGCAGGGCACAGCAGGGTGGGGCGGGGGTGACGCTGACCGCTGTTTCCTTCTTGTCCGACCTGGTGCTGAGTCTCAGGGCTGGCGGCCATGAGCGCGGGGACTTGTGTCTCCCAATTTCTTCTCACCCTTCCTTAGTGAAGCTGCCGGTCGCTAAAGCAGAAGACGGTGACAGCAGGAGTCGTGTGTCCCCACTCGAAGGATGCAGCGCTGGCCCAAGGCAACCGGGTTAAGTTGTGAAAGCGGCGTGAGCACGCGGGCGTGGCTGTGTGCGCGACAGTGCGCGTTTACGAGTGGGCACGGCTGCGGTGGCTGGCCACGCACGAACACAACGATCGAGGGCTGTCCGGAAAAATCCCAGCCGTTGTCCGTGCAACGAGGACGGCTCGTGGCTGGACACTTCCCGGGCAGCCCCCGTGTGTCCCTTCATTGACTACTTTGTAGTGGTAAAACAGACACGGCGCTGCTTGAGTTTAGACGACGACACCTTTCACAGAGCGTTTCTTCTCAGCTGGGACGGCCACAGCCCATGTCACCCTGTCCGGGCCCCTTGAGCTGATCTTCCCTTCCTTCCTTCACGTGATCCCTTTGTCATGAGCACTGCGCCTCTGGGCGAGGGTCCATCCACACGGCGACGAGGGTAACCCTTCTGTCTGCTGGTGAACGAGGCAGGAGCCCGGGAAATGCCCTCGGGCCACGCAGCGAACTCTGACCTTGGCCACCAGCAGAGTGTCCCAAGCCCCTGCGTCTGCTTCTCTTCTTCCTCTCAGCGTAAGACCCCAATCCATTTCTTTTCTTCCTTTTTCCTGTCTGCACCTTTGTGAAGTTTATGGTTAAAAATAACTCGAAAACGGAACGTCCAATCCAAGCCAAGGGACAGCAGGCCGACGCGTCCATACACAGAAAGAGCTGCAAAACGTACCGTCACCGCTGGTTACCAAAGACACGAACGACCTTCAGCTTCGGAAGGTTTGCAGCGGTCCCAGCAGCATGACGTGAGGGGCACCCGCAGTGCCTACACGGCGACGTCGTGAAGTGCCTGCGTGTCACAGACGGCGACGTTAAGTTTTAAAGAACGCGAGCTTCAACGCGTGCACCTCCGAGCCGGCCTCGTCCTAGAGGTCCGTGTGTTTGCGTCTCCGGGAAAAACATTCTGGAGGAAACGTCGCGGAGGTACGGGCGATGGGGAGAAGGCACGGGGAGGCGAGGACGCGGGGGCTTAGATTCAATTAGCCCGAACGACAGGGCAAGGCCAAGTGTGTGTCATGCCGCCCAGGTCCGTCCCTGGGAGCGCGTGGACTCCAGGCGGGCGGGGCTTCTGGGGGCAGCCTGACCACACCCCGCAGCTTTCCATCTGAGGGGCGCACCGACCCCCAGATTTGGGTCCTTGATTTGTGTCCATTAAACGAGGGCGTAAGGCGAAAGGCATTAGCGGTGCCAGCGGCCAACTGTAAGTCACCCTTCGAGTCACTTCCTTCTGAAAGATTGCCGGTGTCCCCCGTCGTCCGTCTCCCGACAGCACGCCAACAGGCCTGGACAGACCGAGGAGGGCCAGCGTTCCCCGGCTGAGGCGCGGAAGGCTCTGTTTCTTCCACAGGACCCATAAGTGTGAAAGGGGGTGTCGGCCGTCTCGGGCGCCCCTGCGAACGCCCAGCACAAAGCTCTGCGGTTAACAAGGACCAGTGCATCGCGTTGCTGGTTTGCCAACGGCTGACCAGTTGGGGGCTTTGTTTGTTTGTTTGTTTGTTTGTTTGTTTGTTTCAAACAGCTTCTCAAGTGTCTGTGAGCACATTGCAGAACTGGGATGTTTATTATCGGTCAGGGGCCAGGAGTGCTCCGGGACTGTTAATTTTGGCAGGATGTGACTTGGGAAAACTCCGAACACACACAGGACACCGACACGACACTCATTTATTTACTATTTAACCCAACGGGTAAAGAGCCTTTTCTCCGAGCTCCGGGAAATACGCCCCCAGCCCTGGTCCCTCTGCAGCCATCACCACGCAGGAGCCTGGGGCTGGGGGCGGAGCCTGGGGCTGGGGGCGGGGCCTGGGCCACCACCACGCAGGAGCCTGGGGATGGGGGCGGAGCCTGGGGCTGGGGGCGGGGCCTGGGCCACCACCACGCAGGAGCCTGGGGCTGGGGGCGGAGCCTGGGGCTGGGGGCGGGGCCTGGGCCATCACCACGCAGGAGCCTGGGGCTGGGGGCGGGGCCTGGGGCTGGGGGCGGGGCCATCACCACGCAGGAGCCTGGGGCTGGGGGCGGGGCCTGGGGTTGTCCGTCATCCGCATACACTTCCCTCCCACCTGCCCCGGCCCCCTCCCAGACCCTGGCCACCACCCTTGCTTCCTGCAGACGCAGCCTTGACGACCACAGGTCTCTGCAAGGGTGCCACCTGCACGTGGGCCTCCCCGAACCACCTGCCTTCCGAGGCCCGCACGTTTCTAAACGGAGGCTGGGGACACATGACTGCACTCAGGTGGCCAGGAACGCCCGCCCAGCCGGCCCCCACGGGCAGGCGGTCAAGGGCATTCATGTGAGGACCGCGCTCACTTTTGTCCTCACGGCTGAGGCACTGGGTGTGTGCTGCCGTGACCAGCCCTCCTTGTCCCCGTATTTTCCTTTTTTTTCTTAGTTCATTTAATGGTGATAACGGGGAGGAGGGCGTCAAGGACAGCAGGTGCGAAGGCAGACGCAGCCGTCTTTCCCCGCTGCTGGCTACACGCACCCTGTTACGTCGCCCGCATCCCGGACGGCTGCGTTTAGGTGGCGGGAGGGCTGTCTCAGGAGGAGAAACTTCCAGGCAGGGGCCCAGGGTGCTCCGCCAGCATGCGCCGCTTCCTCACACTTTACTGGGTTAAATCCAGCAAATTCATCCACAGAGATGGCTTCCACTTTGTTCGGTCCCATGCACGTCGCGGAACAAACACTGTGACGCTCTTCTGTCGTGTGGAGTTTGCCCTGGTTTTGGCTTCCTGAGACGTGTGTGCCCTACGGCCTTGAACACAAAACCGCATTACGAACTACGCACTCCTTTGGCTGAAATGTATGAAATAATAAATGATCTGCAAGCCCCGTGTTCGGGACTGTATCTGCACGCCTCTGGGCACCATTAGAAGATAATCCTTCAGCACACAAATTATTCCTAAATTAACATGAAGTATACGTAACGCGATAAACTAACAACTTCAGAGGAAGTACTTATAGAGCCAGGTAACACCCCCCTGTTCTTCAAGGGCACGTGTGGTCCGCGGACGTCTGTGCCACATGGTCCGTCCCAGCAGCCCGGTGATGTGCGGAAAGTCACACTATCTCTGTCCCGAGTCGTCCTGGCCAGGGACCACTAACCAGTCCTCGCACTCTGAGGGACTGCTAAGCCTTTAAGTAGTCCTAATTCCTGCTTCAAGTCGGGGGTGTTTGGTTCTTAGGAACAGAACCCCTCCTCTCAGTGAAACGTGAGGTTTGCGGTAAGAATACGGGACATTCAGAGGAGGTAGAGGTGACCCAGGCCCCCAGGAAGACGGGGTGTCCTCAGGAGGTAGAGGTAACCCTGGGCCTCCAGGAAGATGGGGTGTTCACAGGAGGTAGAGGTGACCCCTGGGCCTCCAGGAAGATGGGGGATGGGCCCAGGATGGAGCCACGGATCCCAGCTGGGAACTCTTCTGCAAGAGCAAGCCACCTCCAGCTGCTTCCTGGCCCTTTCCCACCTGTCCCCTACTCAGGTTTCAGGGAGAGCTCGTCTGATTGGCTGAGCCGAGGTCACGTGGAACTTTCTGGCAGCAGGGTGTGACCACCTGTGATCTGCAGCCCTTCCCAGAACCCTGCGGAGGGGAGAGGTCGGCTCCCCAGAGGAAGGGCAGGTGGGCAGGTGGGCAGGTGGACAGGCACATTCAGCTATCCCTGCCTCGCGCACCTGATGCCCATGCACGGCCTGCGAGCCAGCGCCCGGACACCTGAGGACAAGGGCGGCGGGTGCCTGGAGGTCTGGGCCTCTGGGTGTGACGCACAGCTCTCTCCAAACCAAGTGTCTTGCCCATGCGGGGTCCCCGTGCAAGCTCGGGGCGCCCGCTCACAGGAGAGGGGGCACTGCAGTGCTAGCAGCCCCTGAATGACCGTCACCACAGCCCAGTGCCTGGTGGGCATGCCCCACCCTTACCTCCACGCATTCCCTTAATGTGACACAACTGGGACCTGCGTCGTCCTCAGTGTCTCTGTCCCCGCTTCCCCAAGTCTGCCCCTCATCCTGTGGCCAGCTCCGGGCATGCAGCCCCTCCCTGGGACGTCCATCCCGTCATCCAGGTCAAGACGTGAACCCCACAACCAGCCGTGCAGGAGCCGGAGAGAGCTGGGGGGCTGGGGGTGCACCACTTCCAGAGGGAAGAGGTACAGGGAGAGGAGGGCGGAGGCAGGGGTGTGGAGCGCCAATGAGGGGGTTCCTGTCCCCCTCAGCTGCCCCACCCGCCTGCCCCACCCCGGGCCCCTGCATCCAGCCAGGCCGGCCGACCTGCTGCTCCAGCAGGAGTCACGCCAGAGCCTTTCGAGGGACCCCTAGGGCTTGTGGGGTCATCTCGCCACTTTGTGCGGGGGCCAGGCGTGTGCACGTGCGTGTGTGTGCCCACAGCCCTTTCGGCACCACTCCCCACCCCATGGAGCCGGGGTACACACGGCCATGCGGGACCCCTGTGTGTCTCTGTGACCAGTTAACAACCTTGGGCAAGACGTAGGTCACACCAGAGGTCCCGGTGGGCGGCTGTGGGCGGGATGTCACATCTGCCATCTGTGATATTGGATCCTTTCTCCAGGAGCTACAAGCGACCCAAAGAAAGCACCCAAATAACATAAAATAAAACAAAGCAAGTGCAAGTATTAGCAGCCACAGGAAACGGGGACGTACATCTTTTTGGTTTTGTGCCCGAGATCACGCCCGGACCGTTGGTGTGTCACACGAGCCACGTGCATGTCCTTACACGCACTTCTCTCCGTGCTGCATGACATCCCCGCGGGACTAAAGTAAGACCACGAAGCAGCACGGACTCACAGCGAGCCCCCGGACGAGAGGCAGAGGTGGGACGGCCACCGGTCACCGCGGGGCCGGGGTGCAGCCCTCGGAGAGTCACATTCCGTGCTGGGGGACGCTCCCCGCCCTCGGCCTGCCTGTGTCTCCGAGACACGTTTGCAGCTTCGCAGGTTCGAGGCAGGAGGGCCAGACGTCGTGCACGTGGCGGGATGTGGGGGTCCCGTCCATTGCCAAGGTGACTGGAGTTTTCATCTCCACCTTCCTCTAGGAATTCCTTCAGCTCTCGATGAAACATAAATGTGTGCAGGTCGGACCCGGACGGCGAGCTTCGGAGACAGAGGGGGACGAGGCAGGACTCGGGAATGGCGCAGGGGCCGCCCCGGCACGTCGCAGGTTTTGCGAGTGTCGTCCGGGTGGGTACGCTGTGGCCCTCTCCCCGCAGGCCCCCGGGGTCCCGTCATGCCTGTGCTGCCACACACGCCCATCTCTTTCCTCTTTCCTCTTTCTCAGGAGTCACGCCGTTGTTTCTTGTCGTTTTGGGAAGTCACCGGACCCCCTGGGACTCCCACGCCCGCACCTGGGAAGTGGGGTGGCGGTTTCGCCCCAGTTCACGGTAGTACGAGCGCCCGGGGGCGCATGTAAGGCAGTTTCGCCCAGCGCCCGACACCGTTCTGCCCCTTTCGGCGAGTGCTGTGTTCGCTGCAACCCTGAAGACCCCCTAACGTGCCCCATCCACGGGGACCGGGGGGCGCGGGTGCCCTCCGCACACAGGCACCGGAATTGAACGCAGACCCCACGTGAAACCTTCCAGTGGCCGCGGCAAAGGGTGAGAGGACGTCACAGTAGGGCACGGTGTCCTTCAGCTCGCTGCGCCCGAAATACCCGGCGCGAGCCACATCCCCAGGCCGGCAGCCTGCCGGTGCGGGACTTCCTTCCACCTTTTATTCGGGTCTCGGCTCACGGGTCACCCCGACCCCTCGCCAAGTCACCCCTGCCCCCCACACACACACGTGCACGCACCCGGGGTCGCTGCCTGCGTCTGCGTCCTGTGAGGTCACCTCGTCAGGGCCTCTCTGCGCCCACTGGCATGACAGCTCCAGGGCTGCCTGCCGGCCGCCCGCCACGCCGCCCGCCACGCCGCCCGGCACGCGGCCCGGCACGCCCTCGGCCTCGCTTTACTACTTGGTGAGGACGTGAAGTCACGAGCGGGCAGCGGAATAAAGGACGCGCCCACGCTGCACACAGGGCGGCCCCGGCCTACGGAGAAGCCCTCCCTCCAGCGCGTACCCGAGGGCAGTGCCCATCGGGCTATGCAAACAGCTTCCGCACACGTGGCGGCCGGCGAGCTGACAGGTGACGCGGCGGCCGGCTGCACGCGTGGGTTTGCGGGGCTGCCCGGCCGCGATGCGCGAGCCTCAGACGCTCTCTGACAGCCACGCCGCCAGGGGTTATCCGAAACGCACGCCAGCTCAAGGACGCGAGCCGTGACAAAGGGGTTTTAAAGTAAAAGAAACATATACCCAGAGCGACCCGAGTCCAGATGGCGAAGGGCCGGTGGACGGCGGGTTGGGTCCTCACCCAAAGGGGACCCGAGGCTTCGCACGAGCGCAGGTACCACGTTGGCCCCGTTGGGACATTGAACAGCGCAGCTCATCGTTCGGGCCAGGGGTCAGGAACAGCCGTGCAGGCCTCTCTGGGCCGCCTACGCGATGAAGGCAAGGCCGGTGTTTGCCGGACCGGTTCCGACGGACTCAGCAGCCGCGGTCAGTGCTGAGTGAGACAGTGATTCCAAACCTGACTGCCTGGCGTGCTTCAGGAGACGCCTGAGTCCTGGGCTCCACCCGCAGGGACTCAGGCAGGCGGCCTGTCGGGACCCTGGAACCTGTCGTGAGACACGCCGTCCGGGGGGCTCCGATCGTCAGCCAGGTCGGGGGACCTCTGCAGAAAATGGTCCGGGGATGACCAGGAGCAGATGCGCCGGGACACAGGAGACGCTCGATGCTGGGGCGCCTTGCACCTGTCGGGGTCCCTCCCAAAGCCCTGTAGGCAATGTTGTACTTGGGATTGTGCATTCTTCTTCTGAAAGGAGCCACCCTCCCCCCAGAACTGTGAGGGGTTCTCTCCCACGAACCCTGGGTCCGCTCCTGGCCGTGAACGATACTGTCATGGGCAGAACAAGTCCAGCCCTCTGCCCAGCCTGGTACGGCCCACGGCTAAGGGTGAGTTTTCCGTTTGCTAATGGTTGCGAGCAGTGACAAGCCAACGAATACTTCGTGACACGTGAAAACCATGTGAAGTTCAAATGTCAGTTATCTACAAAGTCCCGTTGGCTTGCAGCCATTTGTAAATTGTCTGTGACTGCTCCGATGGCCAAGTCGAGCTGTTGCAACAGAGATTAGAGCGCCCACAAGGCTTGTTTGCTGTGTGACCCTTTCTAGAAACACAGTGGCAGCTCCGACCCACCATCAGGCGACAAGCTCTCAGACACCGCAGAACGCTGGTGTAGGAGGGTGACCTGATCTACACGCAGGAAGCATGATCGGGAACCGACACAAACAGCTTGCAAACACTCCCCGTTGCAGAAGTGAGACATTTGTTTTGCGAGAAGCTACAGGTGATTAAACTCAGGTGGGAGTATCAAAGACTTCGTAGAAGTAACTCATTTGGTGTCACTTAGGACGCTACGACCGGTCTGTAGATTACAGGAAACGATTAGTAAGACCAGGGTGGTCCAGGACACGGTGATGGTCAGGAAAATCCTGCCCGGCTAGAGAAAAACAAGAACTGCCTGATTCCACTCAAACGTGGAACACAAAACTGAAAGCAACACCGACACGAAAACTCAGGGACACGGTCAGCAGCTTAGTGGTTCCCTGGGGGGAGGGGGTCAAACACGTGGTGATGGAAGGAGGCCTGCCTCTGGGTGGTGAGCGCTCAGTGCACTGGAGGATTGTCCCCCTGGAAGCGATGCCATTTTTGCTGGCCAATGTCACCCCAGTACATTTAACAATAAAAAGAAACTCCAAGGAGGATCTCAGAGGATCGCTGCACAGAAGTGTGCCGTTAGGTGGCCTCTGGGCTGTGGAAACGCACCCCAAGTGAGCTCTGCGGGGCTCCTAGACCAGTTAACTTTAAACGAGGATTCATTCGGTGGACGGGCAAGACCTGTGCAAGCTCGTGGGGTTCCAGCAGCAAAGCAGATCGAGTGGCGGGATCTGGCCGCCCCTCGTCATGGGGGACCCACGCCAGGGTTCGGATACCGGGGCGGGAAGTCTGTCCGAGGACGTCACGGCCCCCTGACTTGTGACAGACACAGCAGGTTTCTCAACCGGGCAAACGGCAGGTGGCGAATGAGACCAGAGGGCAATCGGTTGGGAAACTTAGTCCGGGAAGAGGTGACTAGGTCGGGGGGTCAGCGGTGAAGGCAGAAGCTTCTCTATCAGTCAGCTGACTTTACAGAACTCGTGACTGGATTGTACCCAAAACAAGCAGACAAACCAAAACCCAAGACCTCCCCTAACAGACTCGAGGGGCCCACACTGAACAGCCGGGTGCTCTGCCGCCCCAGCTTCTCACGGAGTCTCGTGTCTTTCAGAGGGACCCCCGGCATGTGGGTTGCCGAGACCGCCCGGGGAGTAACGTCCCAGTCCTCGTCCAACAGTTCCATTTTCACGATAGCAGAAGGGCTTTGGGAGCCGGAAGGCAGGAGGACTGCTGAGTCCCCCCCGAAGGCTGAGTCACCGCCCAGGCAGACACGGGGAGACAGGGAGAAGAGGGCGTTCAGGGGCGCCCACTACGTGCCAGAGCCTTGGCATGAGTGACCCCTCGCCTCCGTGCCCCTCAGAGTCGTTACCACCGATCCCACGCCAGGTCGGAGGGCGCGTCGGGTCAGTGTGGACTCGCATCGTCTCGCCAGGAGCTGCAGAGCTGAGACGTGGACACAGGCCATCCGTCTGCCTGGCCCTGCACCCCTTATCCCCGGATTCACCCTGTCTCCAGGCGGGCGGCAGCAGGGAGGAAGAGGCAGCCTCGTCGACATGGCTTTGATGACCCACCTTGGACGAGCACCCGCGCGACGTGTGTCTGTAGGGGCATCAGGGCTGTAAGAATAAAACCAAGCGAATGCCCTTCGTTAAGCAGTACGCCCGTCTCTGGGGTGGCAGCTCACATTACCCGTCGTAGTCCCTGAGACGCGTCAAGTTCCTACCCAAGGGAATGTCCCCTCGTAGGACCCTTTGAGAGTCTGCACGTCTGAACACCCGGACCGGTCGATGCACGGCGTTGCTGATGGCAGGCTGCCCCAGAGAGTCAGGCCGCCGTCCTGGTCCCCTCCTCCTGGTGCGACACGGTGGTCTCTCTCCCCGCACTCCGGGCGGATGAGGCTGCAGCTCTACGTCTCCCCTCTCAGCGTCGTTTCCTGATCCAGGCCATTTCCATCATGGTGAGGCTCCGTGGTCGAAGCGTGATCACTGTGCCATTTTTTTTATTGCTACACTTATTGGGGTGACACTGGTTACCCAGAATGACACAGGTCCCAGGTGTACAGTCCTACGGCGCGTCGTCTGTGTGCTGTGATGTGCTCACCACCCAGAGTCCGCTCCCTTCCCGTCGCCGTGTACGTGACCCCCTCCCTCCTGTCCCACCCCTCCCCCCTCGCCCCCAGGTCACCACTAAGCTACTGACTGTGTCCGTGAGTGTTTGTTCCTTTGTTGCTTTCAGTTTTATGTTCCACATAGGAGTGAGGTCACATGGTTCTGGTGTTTTCTGTCTGGCTTATATCACTTAGCATGATGGTCTATAGGTCCATCCACGTTGTCACAAATGGCCGTATTTTGTCCTGTCTTACAGCTGAGTCATGTCCCACGGTGTGCACGCACCACGGCTTCTTTGTCCGTCGTCTGTCGCAGGTCACTTTGGTTGTTTCCATGACTTGGCCGCCGTGGCCACTATGTCATTGGAGAGATTATCTCAGCTTCTTCGAAAACTGGTTCAGGGACACATGGTGCCGTTTGGCAGCCCTTTCGGACGTTATTTGATCAATGTTAGATGTTCCTGTCCTCTCCTAACCGGTGCCCTCAAGCTCGCCAGCGCGCCGAGGGTTCCCATTCGTCCCCTGATCGCACAGCACCGGGCAGCGGCCGCAGGAGGGACCGGCATTGCCTCAGAGCCCTGCCCGCTCCGCATTTAGATTTCCTCTGCCCATCTCGGCCCCATCGCAGGTTAAACCTAACAAACGGCGGCGAAGTAGACGCCGCTGCCCGTCTGTTTGCTGCACCACCGAGGAGCAGGCCAAGCCTTCCTTAATTGGCACTTCGGGAAGCTCTGGTCCCGACTCGGAAGCGAGGCAGAAGGAGGCCCGAGCGCCCGCCGGAACAGGCGCTCCGTAATTGCAGGACGTCAGGTTTGCAGGCCGTTGGCTTAATCTTCGCATGACCCAGAAGCCAACCCGGGAGACTAAAAAGAGCAGCCTGCAGCGCCCTCCGGGCGTGGCTTCGAGGTGACGACCCTGAGCCGTTGGCCAGAGCCACGTGAGGACGCGCGTCAACACTCAGACGACGGCCGCAGGCGCCTCTGGGGGGACTTGCGGGAGCCGCTCGGGCCCTGCAGAACCCGCTCCCCCTGGCAGAGCCGTACTAAGTTCCCCTGTCGGGAGAACGCCAGAGGCTCACCGGATCCAAACAGAACACTCTGAGATTAAAGTTTCACGTCCAGGCCAGGCGCTGAATTCTCCAGGGCGTCCATGGCACTGCAAGTCCACACCATCAACCACGCGCTCCTCGGAGATGGACTTCACAACAGAAAGGCCGTTGGGTACTACTCTGCCTTTTCAGAAGCGTCACCTACTTATTCCTCTGCCACGGGTCCTCTGCCACGGGTCGTCTGCCACGCGTTGTCTGCCACGCGTCCTCTGCCACGCGTCGTCTGCCACGCGTCGTCTGCCACGCGTCCTCTGCCACGCGTCGTCTGCCACGCGTCCTCTGCCACGCGTCGTCTGCCACGCGTCCTCTGCCACGCGTCGTCTGCCACGCGTCCTCTGCCACGCGTCCTCTGCCACGCGTCGTCTGCCACGCGTCCTCTGCCACGCGTCCTCTGCCACGCGTCCTCTGCCACGCGTCCTCTGCCACGCGTCCTCTGCCACGCGTCGTCTGCCACGCGTCCTCTGCCACGCGTCCTCTGCCACGCGTCCTCTGTCACGCGTCGTCTGCCACGCATCCTCTGCCACGCGTCCTCTGTCATGCGTCAGCACTTCCACTGCGGTGGGTTTAACGCACGGCACATCAGGACCGATATTCAGTCCAAAAGGCCTCTTGCTACCCCTATCAACTGCTGATGGACGTGATACTTTCTGCCCATGAACAGGGTGGCCATGGATTAGCAGAGACAAAGATGTGATAATGGGATACCCCCAAATTCAAGGAACCGATCTGCAGGTTTTCATTCTGCTGAAGCTGCTCCTCTCCCGCAGCCGCCTTGCGCCCTCGGGACACGGCACGCGCAGAGCCGTAGCGACAGGCCTGTGGCAACGCGCCGCGTCTGTTTATTCAACGGCTCCGTCCCCAGGTGAGTCCCTTCGCAAAACCAGGTTACCAACTCCCAGGAGCTTTGTCCTGGCCAAAGCACGTCTCTCTGTGAGTTAAAGCTCTGAGAGAAGGGAAATGAGCGTGGTGAGTTCCAAATGGGCTGTGACATGCCCCTCCCAGGCATTTCCCCCTCACACTGTCATCAATGTGCCCAGTGCCCTCCCTGCACCGCCCTTACCCTCCGGGAGGGAAGGAAACCTCATTACTAAATAATGCAAACGTGCACGCTGTGACCACGGACGCCCCCGCACGGTCTCCAATGACACTGTGCGAGCACGAGTTTTGACCTCTGAGGAGATCGGACACTTGGCGCCGTTGATGATGACGTGATGTAAAAGGCCAGTGTGGAAAGGCGTCTCCACATGGTCGTAAGGAATCATGGAGAACCTATTCCAACATAAGTTATGACAGGAACTCACTTTAGTAACTCGGAATCGGAGTTGGCGAAAAACAAATTTCCGGGTCAACGGTGAAATAACTGATGGTTTTCTTTTCTTAATGTAGAGGGGTAGATTTTAATCATTGGGGAGATATCCTGTTTCCTGTTCCTAAATATATTGGATTCATGTTACAGGTACATCAGTTTACCTAGGAAGAAAGCTATTTTAAAGATTGTTAATCATTTATACTCAAGTAAAGAAAAATAATCAATCATATTTCAGTTCTGAAATCAAAACTTTACTCAGGAAAGTTTTTCTAGGTTTTCATGACCTAATATGATTATTTGTTTTAAAATGCTCCTAGTATCAAATTTAAACTTTTTAAAAAAATGTTCCCAGGTCCCTGTACCATTTCCCCACTTTTATAAAATCCCATATTTGGAAAAACACAAAGTACCTCAGACCCATTTTTAAAAAATTACAGGGTTTTAAAAATTGCAAAAGATACAGCCGCTACGTACGCCAAACCTGACAGAGGTGTAGAAACAAGATGTTATCAACCCCCCTTTACTCCCCCTCTTCCCCCGAGAAACCCAGTATTAACATGTTAGTGTGTCTCCTCCATTCCAAACAAACATGCGTGTCTTATCCAAACACCAACGGGCAGTTACAACCCCAGAATCAAACAATCCGCAGGATGACACAGTGATCAGGCTCAGCATTGCTGCAAACACAGACACAACGTTGTGTAAGTAAAAAGGGGTGTTCGCTGATTCACCAAACTGGGACGTCTTCGAGCACAGCTGCATCTAGGGGTTCACGTCAGCACCTGGGTTTGCTTTGTGGTGGCGTTTTTCTCTATATTATAGGTTCGTTTGGGGGCAAGTCTCCCCTCACGGTGGCATGATGGGTGCCACAGCTCTAGGCTGACATCTGACCTAAAGGAACAAGAAAAATCTCAAATCAACGACAGTCTAACCTTACACCTAAGGGAATGGTGAAAAAGACCACATGAAGCCCGACGTGAGTACAAGGAGGGAAATAATAAACATCAGAGCAAAACGGAGACGGAAAAACAACACAAAAGACCAACGAAACCAAAAGCTAGTTCTCTGAAAAGATAAACACAACTGACAAACTTTTACCCAGACTCATCAAGAAAAAAAGAGGGAGGACCCAAGCAGATAAAATCAGAAATGAAAGAGGAGAAGGAAGAACGGACACCACAGAAATGCAGGACAATTTTAAGCAAATACTATGAGCAACTGTCGCCAACAATTGGACAATCCGGAAGACACGGACAGATGCCTAGAAGCACACCGTCCCCCAAGGCTGCCTCAGGCAGAAACACAAGTCTGAGCAGACCGATCACGCCAACGAAATCGAACCAGCACTCACCAGGCTCCCGACAAACAACAGTCCTGGGCCAGACGGCGCCACGGGTGCCTTTACCGAGCATTCAGTAAAGAAGTCACACCTATTTTTCTCAAAAAATCCAAGAGTGGGGAAAGCCTCTCAAGCTCATTAAACTAGAAAAGGTATTAAAAAAAAAAAAAAACAAGAAAAAAGGAAAAAGAAAACTATAGGCTGATATTCCTGATGAACCTAGCTGCAACAAACCCTCAATAAAACACTGGCACACCGGATTCAGCAACACAGGAGAAAGATCACACACCACCGTCAAGTGGGATCAATTTCTTGGATGCAAGTTTCCACAAAATCCACAAAATCAATTACTGTGATAGAACACATAAACATAATGAAAAATAAAAATTGTATGGTCATTTCAATAAATGCAGAAAAGCATTTGACAAAATCCAGCATCCATTTACAATAAAACCTCTCAGCCAAGTGGGGCTAGAGGGAACACACCTCAACAGAATAAAGGCCACACACACGTGCGTGACAAGCCCAGGGTTCCATCGTACGCAGGAAAAGCTAAAAGCATTCTCTTCAAGTTCAGGAAGAAGACAGGGATGCCCACATTCACCACTTATATTCAACACAGAAGGCCTAGCCACAGCAATCAGAAGAGAAAAATAAATAAAAGGCATCCAAATGGAAAAGAAAAAATAAAAGTGTCGTTATTTACAGATGACATGGCACTATATGTAGAGAACCCCAAAGATTCCATCAAAATACTATTAAACCAGGTAAGTGAACTTAGTAAAGTAACAAGATGCGGAATTTATATTCAGAAATCAGTTACACTTTTGTGCACCAAAAATGAACTATCAGAAAGAGAAATTAAGAAAACAATCCCATTTACGATTGTATCAAAACAAACAAACAAACAAAAACCGTAGGAATACATTTAATCAAGGAGATAAAAGTTCTGTACTCAGAAAATTATCGAAGAGAGAAATTAAAGAAGACACGAATAAGTGGAAGCACAGGCCGTGTCCATGACAGAAAGAACAATCTCTAGGTTCAGGTATCCTCTATCAGAATACCAATAGCATTTTTCACAGAACTAGAACAAATAATCCTAAAATTTCTATGGAACGGAGAA
Source organism: Lyroderma lyra (assembly GCA_004026885.1). Classification (NCBI taxonomy): domain Eukaryota; kingdom Metazoa; phylum Chordata; class Mammalia; order Chiroptera; family Megadermatidae; genus Lyroderma; species Lyroderma lyra. The sequence goes on along the minus strand of PVJL010014953.1, from coordinate 903 downwards.
GACCCCAAAGAACCATGGCAATCCTGAGAAACAACAAAGCTGGAGGTATCATATCAGCCATCAAATTGTACATGAGGCCACAGTAATCCAAACCGCATGGTATCGGCATAAAAACAGACACTTAGATCAATGGGACAGAACAGAGCGCCCAGACATAAATCCATGTCTTATGATCAGCTAATCTCTCGTAAAGGAAGGAAGGGCTTACATTGGGGTAAAGGTAGTCTATTCTGGGAAAAGGGGACAGATACCCGCAAAAGAATGGAACTGGACCACCCTGATGCCCGATACAAGAATAAACTCAAAATGCAGGACCCCAAACCATGAAACTCCTACAAAAAATACAGGACGAAACCTCTCAGACATTACCCATTGTAATGTTTTTACTGATCTATCTCCTCAATCAAGGGAAACAAAGAAACAAAAATAATCAAATGGGACAGCATCAAACTAAAATGTTTCTTTCACAGCAAAGGAACCTGTCGCATTGCATGGGAGAAGGGATTTGTGAGCAATACACCTAATAAGGGCGTAATAGCCAAAATGTATAAAGAACTCATGCAGCTCAACACCACAGAAACCTAACAAGCCAATTTTTAAAAATGGGCAGAGGACCTGAACAGACATTTCTCCAAGGAGGACACGCACATGGCCCATGGACATATGAAGTGATGCTCCATGTCATTCATCATCAGGAGAATGGAAATTAAAGCCACCGTGAGACGTCTCCTCACCCCTGTCCGAGGGGCCATCACCCATAAACCTACAGACGAGTGTCGGTGAGGATGTGGCGAGAAGGGAGCCCTCGTGCCCTGCTGGTGGGACTGCAAACGGGGCAGCCACCGTGGAAATCAGAACGGAGGGTCCTCAACACATTCAAACTAGAGCGACCCGATGACCCAG
>PVJL010014952.1:0-26024 GCA_004026885.1 Lyroderma lyra | reverse complement strand
AACACCAAGTGGACTGGGCTCACCCACTGACAGAACTAAAGGAATCACAGAGGGACGTTTGGAGGAACATTTGGACAGTCCTAAAGAGTAACCTGAAGTACAGGTTTCTCAATAGCAAACAGGCAGCCTGGGCACCTACAGGACTGAGATGGGTGGGTGGGCACTTTAGCCTCGGCCCTTCCTCCAGCCCTAGGTGAGCTGGCATCTGTGCGAGGCAGTCTGAACCCCAGGGGACCGATTAGTACACTGTTTACTGGTACCTGCTTCAGAGGCTGGGGGGATGAGGTGTCCAGCTTGAGTGTGAGGCTCTCTTACACTACTGGAAGGAGCCCAAATGGGAAGGCAGGAGTATCTGGGAGGGGCCAGGGACCTCTGTCTATGCTCTTGCCCTGGCGCCATAAGTATTGGGGTAGAATTGAACCTGTGGATTACTTTACAAACCAGTTTTTGTTAAGCACAGACTCACTGGAGTTCATACCAGAACAGGCCAATTGGCCTAACTTGCCATTTTGTGTAAACTTCCCATCGACTGTGACCATGTGTGGTTCATATGTTATGAGATAATATTTTGAAATATTGATCAAAGTGCTTCTTCCCCCCTCCACATTTTTTGTATGCAGTCTCCCTGCTATTTAGTCAGAGGTGAGGATTAGGATTGTTAAAGTAGGAATGCAAAGAGAAAGAAACCTCAGAGTTTCACTTCTGACTTGCAGAATAGGCTCTGGAAGCCCATGGCAATGACTTTGAGAGAAAGGAATTAATCACAGGAGTCACACGGTTCTGGCACAAACAACAGATGGGACAGGGGTCCCGTGAAGAATCAGTTTTCCTCCACAGTTGATATGAAACAGTGGGGAGAACTTTGGAACTTAGATCTCAGAGAGGTGGGGGAGGCCCTAAGAAGAGAGGGGAATGGAGATCCCAGGTAAGTTCAGAGGGGTCCCAGAGTAAAGGATGCCAGTATCCATTTTTCCAAACTGTGCAGAAGGACCTGCTCCCAACGTGGTGTTCACACCCAAGAGTAGTGGTGGCTGAGTGAGCTGTTTGGGAGGGTGGGCCTCAGTGTACCTTGCAGGGTGCCTCATGCCCTGTGGAGGGCAGGGAGAGGGCCTGAGAGGTCCCACACCCCACGAATGTGCTATAAGTAAGGTGATGGCCCCAAAGCACGAGTGTCAAGTCCACGAGGACCAGAGTGAGTTCGGTAAGCAACTAAGGGCCCAGGAGAATGTGGCTATTGGTGAGGAGTGATGGTGTAGGATGAATGTCACACCGTGGGCAGTCCACCCTGGCTGAGACCCACTGTGGAGACTTTACTCCACTTAATCCCACCGCCCAAGTGATGCACAGCCCTCCCCAGATCGTAGAGACCTCAGAGGACAAGGGACAGAAGGGCGCAGGGGAGGGACCTGAAGTTACCCCGTGGAACTCCAGGACCCACCAAATTTACCTGGAGTTCCCAGGACCGTTTCCTCTTCGTGCACAGCAGTGGATTCTCAAGAGCCTCGTCAGGAGTAGAAAAGTAATGAAAGTAAAACGTTTGCAGCCCTGAATCGGAGTCCGTGAAATTCACATTCAGTAACCCCAGTTCTTTGCCCTGAGCCTGGTACAGGGTTAATGTTCGGAAGGCCTTTGCTGCCTGGGGCAATGAGTGAATGAATGGACAGGACAGCTCTTATGATCATCAGGGAGAGCTTGCTGCCAGCCCCCGGCCTCAGGGGCTGGCCTGTCTGCCATCATTTGGCAGGACGCACAGCCTCTGCCCAGGGACAGTTTTTATAGCGTGAGAATGTGGTTCAAGCAGCCACCCACAGCCTAGTACTTCATTGTGAGAACGGAGGGGTGTGCTTTGAAGCTTCTGCGGGATTTATAGTGAGGCTGCTCACTGTCCAACCAGGAATTTATTTTGTTTATAAGAAGTTCCTCTTTGTAGGACCACGGGCACGAAGGGCTGGAAAAGAAAGTGGAAGATAACTCACACTTATTACCCGCTTCGTACTTGAAGCACTAAAGCTTCAAGACAGATGTTAAAGTTAGTGTGATTATCACGCCCGTTTTATAATGGTCACACCTAGCCGTGGTTAGTACACTTGGCACTCAGTAAAACTTCAACTGTGGGTCCAATAAATTAATGGATGAAACTTGAGTCACAAGCGCAAGGCTACATAGGCAGTAAGGGGTGAAGCCTGCAAGCAACTCTGAAACCTCTGTAATTTTGCTACACTGTGATGTGCATTCTCGGGTTGTAATTAGTTCTTTGGTGATCGTTTACTAAAACCCTCTTGGTCCATGGTCTTGGATCTTAAAGTCCTCATTATTTTGACTCTCTAAAGTACCTGGATATATGCATCCTTCCTCAAAGCAGGAGAAAAAGGGAGATGTATGAAGCCGAGAGATTTCAAGGTGGACAAGATGGGAGTCGAGGGACTGTGCCTTCTGTGGCGTCTGTCTTCTCAGTGAGTAGGTGCTAAGGAGGACCTGAACATTGGCCTGGGGTGGGGACACTCCAGGGCTTAGAATGGAGACCATTTGGGCAGGGTTCTATGGTAAATGTGACACAATCAGAGTTAAATAGAAGATTTGCTGAGCACCAGAGGGGATCCCTAAATAATTTGTGAGGAGGCTTACTCAGCTCTCAAGTTTCTGAGGGTTCAAGTTATTATTCCCAAGCTGTGGATGGGAAAAGTGAGACTTTCCCAAGGATCTACAGGTAGTAAGTAGCTTAGGTCTTAGGTCTATATCAACTCCTGTAACTCTCCACATATTTCTTTGGATTTGGTTCTCAGTATTTATTTCTCAGTTGATTATCTGATGGAGTGCTCACATCTTGGGAATGGGGACTTTCTTCATCTCTGTGTTTTCCAAAGTCTTGAGCACAATATCCAGCCCTGAGCAGACTCTCAAAGGACTGGGATCAGAGCCAGAGGTTGAGCTCTGGGAGACATCAAAATACAAAAACAGGATTGAGTCAGTCGGTAAGCTCGTGTGAAGGAGGCACTCCAGAGGGAGACAGAGGTGCAGGTGGGAGCTTAACTGATACTCCCTTGGAAGTGTCCTCCGTGAAGGTGAGGCCTCATGGTGTCCAAACTCTTCCTGACTTATCAGGAGTCTCCTTCTGACCCTGAGCCCATGTGTGGGAGGGGATTCTCCCCAAGTGCATATCCGTGATCAAGGATTGACCTACCGAGCTTTCTTGCTCTTATTCTCTGTGACTCAGCATCCCATTTCCAGTGTAGGGTAACAAGGTTATTGAAAATAGTAACTCATAATTAGCTTAGTGCTCTGGTGAAGGAGAAATCTGGGCCTTGATCATCAATGAAAACCACCAGAGCGTGCCACTGGGTATGGATACAAGGGCGTACCTGTGTGTGACACAGTTTCCCGAGAGTATGTGCACACCCATGCAAGTGTGTGCATATGAATGCATGCATGTGAATGAGGGTACAGATGGTCCCAAGTTCTAGAAATCTACATGCTAGTTCAGAAAAAAGGTAGAATCTTCCAGACTATTTAGCTACAAAATGACCTGAGACCACACTATGGTTTGGACCTCCTAAATGTAGTTGTGAGAATACCTGCAGTGCAATGTTATACCACCATTAATCTGGACATTGCAGAAGCTAAAAAAAAAAAAAAAAAAAAAATACAACTTAAAAAAAAACCTCACAAGACCATTAGGAGCTTAATAAAATAGTGACTGTGTGTAATATTTGTTATTATTAACTACTGGTTTTACCAGTTGAGATTGGGATCAGCTGCATTAAAACCCCTAGAGACACACACATGCAATGTTTATTTTTCTCTCTGGTGAAAGAAGTACAGTGACTGACAGTGTACAGCACGTATGCAATAGCTCTGTGAAGTGGCGAGGGCCCCAGATTCCATTTAGCTCACCCCCCTCCATCCCTGGGGAGTACGTCTTGTTCTCATGGTCCAAAATAGCTGCTGGAGCCCCAGGCATTTCATTCACCTTCCAGGCAGGAGTTGAAGGAAAGTAGAAAAAAGGACATACTTCCTCTTTTGTTTTTATTGTTTTACTTATAATGTTTAATTTTCCATTACAGTTATGTCGAATGTTCTATTCGCCTTGAAGCAATGCTGAGCATAAGAGACCCCATGTTCTAGGCCCCGTAAAGCCCCTAGCTTCCGTTCTCTCAGTCCCCTAAACCTAATCACTGTCTGAACCAGTTTTCCTGGGTCCCTCGCCTTAAACAATAGATTGTTCCTAGCCCGATTTGTAAAACGTCCCCTGCCTCCTGGTCTTGATAATCATCCTGAAACTTGTGACTCGTGTCCCCTGCCTGCTGATAGGGATCGTTATGGCCCAGCGTTCTGCCCCGGCTGTTCCAGACCTAGTTCCTGGGTTGATGACGACACAGGAATGATTGGTTGGCCAGAGGAGAAGACCACAGCCCCTGAGAAGCTGAACAGACTCCCCACCGAAACCATCCGGTAGCCCCTGGAAGAAGGCCAAGATTTCCCCTTACAATGAAGCTGCCCACCGGACAGGCTTTGCGGCCGGAAACGCGCTGCCTCCGCGGGTCACTGGTGCTGATAAGCGCGTGTTCTACAGCCCGACGCCTGTGTCAGTCGATGGGCTAAACGGTACAGGCAGCGTGAGCCTGGATCTCGGTTGCCCTCCAGTAGCACTTTCAGGTGTTTCATTTGGTGATCAGACATTTGTATAACTCTTGAAGTGATCACCCCGAAAAATTCAGAACCTATCTGACACCAGACACAGTTTTATGTGATTGACTGTATCCTTTACATTTCCATGACTGTTCTGTAACTACAGACTTGTACTGCTTACTCTCTTCCCCGTGAGGCTCCAAGTCGTCATGGCGGCACCTGGCCTCTCATAATAATTGGAGGACACAATCCAGTATAATGATCCCCCATTTTACATGGGAGGAACTGAGACACCAGAGGGCCAATGTGGCACAGCTGTTTTGATGCGGAGTCAGACACAAAAGGCTTTTTCTTTCCTCTGTGTTGCTCTGTCTCACATCATTATCTCAGCTGAACCCCAGTCCCACCTGTGGGGAGCATCTAGCCAATGAGGAGACTGAGAGTCAGAGAGAGAGGTGAAATGCTCCAAGTCACACAGCCAGAGAGGCAGAGTGAAGTTCAGGCTCGGTGGCATGCCCGAGGCTGTCCATTGCTGGCACAGCTGCCTGCGGAGTTAGTTCTGATTCCAGGACAGTGGTCACAGCCTGCTGGCTCCTATTTGTGCGTGGGACATGACCTTGGTGATACTGATGGGGACATCGCCAGGGTTTCCTTAGCTCTGAGTATTCCTTAAACATAGAACAAGAGATTGGACTGAACTCTTTGCATAGTTTTTGTTATTGCTGTTGTTGTTGTTGTTGTTCTGTGGAGAAATAAGGACTGGAACAATCAAATTAAGTATATGCACATTCCAGGGGTGACATTCTAAGCATTTAACAACTGCTGGAAAGCCAATCAGTCTAGCTGGGCCAACCATTAACCTTTTAGTTGCTGGGTGGTGGAAAGTCCTGGGGGGTCCTAAAGGAGGAGCTGGGACAACAGGAAGGATACGTGGGGAGCTCGGGGGCAGGGGCTATTCACCACGTATGGGAGTGTTTCAGTCTTTCTCTATCAGCCCTGTCCAGCCCCTACGACAGCAATCCTGCTCCTGGGTCTGCATACCCCCTCCACTTCTTCCCAGGTCCATAAGGTGGCACATTTGAGGAGGTCTATCCCAGAGTTGTTAGTGAGGGGGTTGGATTTGGGGCATTCAGGGCACCCATCCCTGGGGAATGGATGACGTCGACAGTAATGAAGAGGAACAGACCAGATAAGAACAAAGCAACAGGCAAGGAGCCATAAGTGGTCCCACTGTGTGCAGTGAAAGACACCAGGAGATTGACATACAGGCCAAATGACCATTTATTTGCATACATGAAAAATGTACACATGCAAAACAGCCATATAGGTTTTACAAAGCCACATGGACACAAGCTATCCATAAGCATACCACAATGGCTGCTCACGGAGGGTGGGGCAGCAATGCGAGTGTGGAATGCGGAAAAAAGTCACAAAAGCAGGTGACAACCCTGGTGTGTGCCCTTGTGTGTCAGGGCCAGTGCTCAGGGAGCACATGACAATGACAATTGGCCGTAACTGAAGAGTATGAGTAATTTAGCCCTCTGCAACGAAGGGAATGGAAAGGACCAACATTCATGGGCGATTGCAGCTGCATTTAACGAGGAAGCCTGGGGGGCATTGGGGGGGGGGTGACCTGCCAGTTACTGCCAGCAGAGGGCAGAGCATCCAATTTCCACCTTGTTCCTCCAGAAAGTTCTTTTGGCCCCTTCTCACCACTGGTTCTTGCTATGGTAGAATTGCCTGCTTATTCCTGTGGTGAGAGGCTGTGATTTTTTTTCCAAAACAAATTTTCATAGAAAATGAATATTCACTAGGGAGGGAACAGGCCACTCCCACCAACGCCTCACTGGAAAGAGCCGGGTTGCGTGCGCCCCCGGAGTGCAGGGCACACTTGGACATGCAGGCTTTACCCTGAACAGCAACGTGCCTGGTAGGATGCAACCGTGCTGGCTTTCTCTGGTCTGAGGAGGTCCCTGGGACACTGGGCTTGCAGTTTTGAAACTGGGACTGTCCCAGGAAAATCGGGAAGAGTTGGTTACCCTGTGACTCTTACTGAGGAAGCAGAAGAAAAGAGAAAAAGATGCTGGGGTTGGGCCTGCTGGTCTCTGCTGTGCAGATACTCTGTGCTCTTCTAGATGGGAATGAAGGCTAGACCCTAAGTCTCATCACACAAATGAAGGATTAAAATAGGTACAGAACGCCCCTAGAAGAAAGATTATGAAGTTGACACATCTGGTCTTTGGTGCCTTGGAGTTTGCTTCTCTGCACCCTCTCTGCAGTCTGAAGGCCTTAGTTCATCCGTGTATTCACCCACCTGTCCATCTGTCCATCTGTCTGTCCATCCATCCATTTATCCTTCATCCATCCATCCTTCCAGCCACCCACCCACCCACTGGCCCTTTTATTCTTCAAACCATCACTGAGCATCTATGGTGGGCCAGGCTCTGAAGATACTGATAAACACCACCTACTGCCTGCCTGCGCAGTGTAATACCGAAGACTCAATCAAAGCAGGGCCCAATAGCATAACTGTAACTGGAGGTTTGTATAACATATAGGACCCAGTAGAAGGAGCAACTAAACGTGATTTGGATCAGGGGATGCTTCAGAGAAAGCGATTATAATGATATTGGAGATTAAACTGACATTTGCTAGTAAGAGAGGGGGGCATTATAGAAATGGGGTACAGGCCGGGCCAACGCTCAGGGAGCACACAATGAACACAGCAGAAAGCCGGATAGAATGTGTTGGGCTGGAATGTAAGAGTAGAATGTGTGTGTGTGTGTGTGTGTGTGTGTGTGTATCAGGGTTCGGGGAGGGCCCACGTGAGAGCTTGAAATGTGACTGAAAAAGTTAGTAGCCAGGTATGAGCATTCTGGAAGTCCATTCCTTGGAGTATTTTTATGACCTGACTTCTCAGACAGAGCCTTGACTCTGCTAACATGTGTTATGAGTATGGACAAGTGGAATGTACCACGTGCTTGCCCAGTGCCTTTCGACCATGACACCGGTGTTCTACGGAACCCACCTTGGGAAACGCTCAAGGGTCCTCGGAGGACGCCTCCCCGTACCTGGGGGGAGCATTCCTTTGGTTCTGGAGACAGGTAATACTCCATTACAGGGTTTTCTTCCTTTAGTAATTTCTACATGGTGTCCTTTCTGCAGAACTGTAAGCCTTTAGAGCTGGCGAGGACTTTGGAGATCTGTAGTGCAAACCCAAAAGGAGATCCAGAGATGTGATATCACTGAGCTAGCTGATCAGAGGCAAAGGCAGATTAGAATTCAAGTCTTTGGACTTGAAAATCATAAATATTAATATTTAAGGTAGCTTCACTATAAAAATCATATAACAGGTCCAGTAATTTTGTGAAAGAAGAGTGATCATCATATCAATAATCTGGAATAAAACCATTTAAGCTAATCCAGTAGCTTCAGTCTTGAGCTGCATCCAAGCAGAGAGATTTTGTTTCCTTTTCACCTGATAGAAGGCAGCATCGCAATAAAGGTGTCCTTTCCCAGCAGGGGCAGGGGGGTCTGAGCAGCCCTCTGACAGCCTCCAGTAATTCACTTTATGAACTTGTGGAGCCTTGGAAGGAGCTCACTGTCTGGCTGAAGAGAATTAGAATCCAATAGGGTAGGTGCTATGAAAGAGGGAAGGGAGCAGAGGGTGCTGGCGGAGGATGGAGAGATGCGCAGCCCAGGGGAGACGGGGCTGTCCAGAAGGCAGTGGTTAGCTGCAGAATGGTGTTCTAAGTAAGAGTCGGGGAGTTTGCTGAGTCGAGAAGGGCTGGGTGGTGGGGGAGGGTTGTCCAAGCAGAGGGAGCACCAGTGTGACTGCAGGATGACGGGGAAAAAGCCTGGGGTGGGCGCGGGCTGGGGAATGGCACGTGTGTCCTCTGCTCAGATTGGCTGGAGTGACATTCAGGCTGCTGGCCAAAGCGCAGTGAATAGAGGCACCTGCTGAGCACATGGTGGTAACTATTAATGCCCAGACCCCCTTGCGCTCCACTTTCCTCCCAGAGATGAGAGCCCCTTCGTTTCACATGGAAACCCGACCCCACTTAAAGGGAAAACACATATTTCTCTTACCTTCGGGGGCAACACCAGTGAGTGGGCTTGCTGCCATTTGGATTGTAGTGAGAATGAAAGGTCAAGGGCAGGTTTGGGTGGGGCAAGGGAAGAGGATGCACAGACATGTGGGCAAGTGGGTAAGAAAGTGAGGGTGTCCAGAGCAGGAAGAATATGGAGGCCTGGGGGACAGACTGCACACATTGCACATCTGCTTAGATGTCTGCACTGACTTGGGCAGGGGTCCTCTTGAAAACGTGGAGGAGTGAGTGCCATTGTCAGCCCTTGTAGGTTAATGCCCGGCTTCTCTAGATGCTTCCCTGCCGGCATGCCTAATGAAGAGGGGTGGGATGTCATAAAGGCATTTTGATGGGGTAGGAGGTGGGAGCGTGGGAGGGATGGGGCAGTTAGATCAGAGCACGCCCCATGGTGATGGAGACTGAGGTCAGAGGAAGGGGCTGTAGTCAGGGGGTGAGAGCATGGTGTGCGTGTGTGTGCGTGTGTGGGTGCACATGTGCGCGTGCATGTGTGGGTGCGCATGTGTGCGTGCGTGGGTACGCGTGCGTGTGTGCGTGCGTGGGTGTGCGTGTGTGCGTATGTGCGTGCACGTGTGCGTGCGTGCGTGTGCACGTGTGTGTGCGTGTGTGCGTGCACGCGCGCCCATGTGTGCACACCCACTTTGCCTACATCCACTTCGGTACCCTGTCAGGAGTGAAAGCTGGGGAACAGACATGCTTTTCATGGTCTATACAATGTGTTCCTGATTATTATTCCATCTGCTTCACATGGTCACCCTGTAAGAGGGGAACTTTGCTTACATACCAAGAAACCAGGGCTGAGAGCCTACGTGACTTTCTCCGGGCTTCCCATAGGGTCCAGCAGGATGAGAACCTCAAATTGGTGCCCCTTCTATACCTGCACCTCCTCCTCAATATGCCCACCGGGGAGGCCCGTCCTTTCTGTCCCCAGCTTTCAGAGATGCCAACTGGGGGCCCTTTCTGACTCCCACTGTGTGGGCCTTCCCTCCAGCTCCCGTGTGCCATCCAGAGCCCACGAGAAGGACCTCTCTCTCTCTCTCTCTCTGCTCTGCACTGCAGATGCCTCTTCTGCAGTGCTTAGAGATTCTGAGCGTATTTCATTCTCAAGTAAACAATACCGGACTTCTGTAGCGACTGAAAGCTATTCAATAGCCAACTTCTAGGAGAGATCCGAGGGCCTTCCTCTTAGGACAAAATGTAAACATGTTTTTAGAATCATCTTAGACCTTATCCTAAGGATGGTAAATTGGGTATGAAAATTACCTGCTCCAGCTGCTTGCAAACAGCAGTGTAGACGAGTGCTTTGGATCCTCTTCCACAAGAGGGGGGCTGCCTTGGAGGCACCAAAGAACCATGGGGTTAGGGACAGAGGGTGCCCAAACACCTGTTCCTCCTGCCTCCTGACCTGGCCTTCCTGAACCAGCTGAAAATGCTGGAGTCTGAGGGATGACCTCTTGGGCTTCCACTTCCCCTCTGCCTTTCCTGCTCTCCAAACGGCCAGGTAAGGTGTAAGTTCCACCTCCCTTTAGAAACCTACTAGAGACGTAAACATCACTCCCTTTTCGCGGACGCCCACCGCCGATTTTGATCAAACAAAAACAATGAGACATCCCAGACACCACTGAATACTTCAGTGAGGTCAGAGAGAGTGTCTTTCCCCTTTCCCACGCACCCCTTTGCCGCCACCCGCTCCCGTGTGCCTGGCTCAGGACCTGGGACTTGACGCGCGGTCTTGCGAGGCGCTTGTCTGAGGCCAGTGGTCAGCCAGGGCTGGATTCGGGGCAGCTGGCAGCTTGCCTGACGTGGGGCGGGAACCCAGGGCACCCTGGGCGCCTCCAGCTTGAAGCAGCTGGCTCTGAGGAATGACTGAAAGTCTGCACAACTTAAAAATCTGCAGTTTGGGGGCGGGAGGGGGAGCGCGGGGGTGGGCCCCCATGCGTCCCATTTCTCCTCCTCAGGCGGATCGCTGAGCCTTCCTGCTCGCTGCAGAGGGGCCTCCTGCGTTGTCTTCTGGACCACCTGCCGCCCTCGCCGGGGTCCTGGTGGGCTGCTCAGTTTCGGCCTCAGGCATCCCCCGCTGACCGTCCCCTCTTCCATTTCTCGGTCCTTCTCCCCCTGGTTGCATGTGTCCACCACCTCTGCTGACGGGGTAAGTCGAGGACTCCATCATGGACAACAGCCTTGTTCTGCTTTGTGCATGAGTCTTCAGGCAGCGGGGCAGGCGGTAACCGGGCAGGGCGTGGGGCTGTCTCGCCCTTCGCACTTTGTTTGGAAACAAGTTGGAGCCTCCGGACTTCCTAAGAAAATCACGGCAGATGTGCAGCGTCGCTTGGGCCGCGACTTTCGGGAGGCGGTAGCCCGAGCCACGGGGACCGCAGAGGCGGTGGTCGGCTTCCCGCGTGGTCGCGGGGCTGCCCCCGGCCTGGGCGGGGTCGGGGGGCGCGCAGGTGGGAGGCGCGGGGCAAGCTCCCATCCGGACGGGGCGCGCCGCTCCTAGGGTGACTCTGCACTTGGGTCCGGGCTGAGGCGCGCGCCCCGCAGGGCGGCCTCGGTGTCCAGCCATCCGTCCGCCTACCGCGCGGCCAGACCTCTGCTGCCAACGGCCGCCCGCGGCGCGGCGCCGCGCCCTCCGCCCGGGGAGTGCTGGCCGAGGGCCGGAGCGAGGTGGCAGGCGGAGCGGGGACCCAAGGGGCGGGAGCGAGGCGGCCAGCCCCGCCCCGTCCCGCCCGCTCCGCAGCGCCGCGCTCCCGCCGGGCCGGATGGACAGACGGACCCTGGCGGGCCAGCGGGCTCTCCTCGCCGCCGCGGCGGCGGACGCGGAGCCGCGCGGCGAGGCCTGATCCCTGCAGCGCGAGCGGGAGGCCTCGCAGAGCAGAGCGGGCCAGGGGCGCCGGGACTCCTGCAGGTACCGGCTCGTGCTCCCACCTCCCCGTGCGCTCGGAGACTTCGCGGTGCGACCCTGCAACTTTCCTCACCGTTTGCTGCTCCGTCCCCCGCTAGCCCAGGTCCTGGGGGCGCGATCCCGGAGACGTACGTGTGCGGGGCACTTTGCACACTGCTGCGCGCTCCCCGTCGTCCGGTCCCCAGAGCCCGCCGTCCCCGGAGCCCTGAGGATCCGCCTGTTGCGCGAGCTGGGGGCAGCCCCGACGGTGCCTGGGTCCCCCGGAAAGCCGCAGGGAGGGCATCTGGGTTCAGCCCTTGGGCGTGGGGTGATTTGGGGTGAGGTGGCAGACAGACCGGAGTGGGGGCATCCGTGAGCTGGGGAGAGGTGGCACTTCGCCTAGGGGCATCCCTGGGGCGTTTCCTTAGCCGGGAAGCTGTTCTGCTCTTCCTCGAGAGGAGGCGCTTTCCCGGCGGATCTAAGTGCTTCCTGGGCCGCCTGCTGCGCCTTCTCCCTGCCGTTCCCCCAACCCCGTAGCTCTGGAGTGGGTCCAGACGCCCCGCGACCGTGCAGGCACGAGCGCGCCGGGGCCCGGTCCTGGCGCAGCGGTGCGCCCAGGCACTGCCCGCGCGCTCAGAGTGGGAGCGGCTCCGGGCTCGGGGGGCCCGAGTTGAGTCGCCCGCAGAGTCCCCGCGTTTGGATCGGTGGTGGGTAGCATTGGGTGCCCTGGGTCGGGAACTTCCCTTTCCCGGGCCCCTCCGGGTGGCTGCTCGACCTCTCCAGGTGAATGGGCAGGCGAGTGAGTGAGACCGTCCGGCAGGGGCCGCGGCGAGCAGGGCCGGCGCCTTTCGCATTGCAGGGCTCCTGTGCATCCGCTCAGTCCCCGCTGTCGCTTCGCGTCTCTTTTGTGAAAGGAGCACCTTCTGCGCCCTTGGTGTGTCCCGCACCTGGCTGCGGGGACCGAGCTGGTGTTCTCACTGGGCAGCCCGCTGCAGGGGTAGAGAACCGCAGAGAACTACGTCCACCCTGGAGCCCTGGTTTGAAGTCGAGGCGTGACCGCCGGTCGAGGGGGGCTGGCGGCGGGGCTGGGCTGTTCCTTGTCCTCCCACACACACACAGAGAGAAAGAGTAGAACTGAGGTTCTCCCGACTCTTGGATTTTGTGTTTCATCGCACCCTCTGAAGAGTGGGGCAGGTGAGGAAAACCCGAGCAGAAACCTCCCTTGTCCCTTTCCGTGCATTTGCTTAAGTGATTTGCATAACCATTCGCTTTAGAACTGTTTGTTACCCGTAGTTGCCTCTCTGTCTGGGCTACTTGCAAATGCCTGCCCAGCGAGCATGTTCCTGAGCACCTGCCCCTGGCTCAAGGCAGATGTCCCCTCTCCTCCCTGCTTCCTTCAGGCTGAAAGAGGGTGGCAATGGTCCTGTGGTTGAACTTGGTGTCTTGTGGGAGTCTCACGCCTGACCTGGGCTGTAAACTCCCCGAGCGAGCACACCGGTTCACTCAGCATGTGTTTACAAGCCCACCCTGGGCCAGGCCCCTGCTGTGCTCCGGGCCACAGCTGGAAGCTGCCCTGCTTCCATCCCAGTCCTGCTCTTCCTTTTCCGTTTTCACCGGATTCCTTCCGTCTCCTGTCCTAATGTTTAATTTGTCTTTTCAGAACTAGGAATTGTCAGTCCTGGGACAGAGGGGAGAAGGTGATCCTGAAGTGCTTAAGCACTCTGAATCCAAAGCCTGTTGTGAATATGCTGAGGAGACGTGTGGGGTCTGTTAATTTGGTCCTGTGTCTGAGCCGTGATGATCTGGAAAATCAGCCTGATTAAACCCATTTGTGAACGCAGCAAAGCCAAACTGCTGCTGGTCAAGTGTACGAGAGCGAATTGGGCAGTTCAAGGCAATCTTTGTTGTTCAGAAATAGTAAAATATGAAAAATCCAATGCTTGGACGCTTCAGCACAGGGTTCTCCACCTCCTTTTTCTTGTTTTTAGTAGGTAACATTTGTGGGCTGCATACTATACTGCTCGGCATTTTTTCAGGTATTATCTCACTTAATCCTCAGAACCACCCCAGGAGAAAGTGAGGCTACTCTTCTTTCTCGCAGTATTTCCGTGGCAGCCAGCCTTCGATGGAGCCCCTCTAGCTGCGTTCTGATTGAAAGGCCGGGGGCTGGGTCTGTGGCCTCACCAGCAGGCAAGGATAGCTTTCCTAGGCCAAAGGGGGTGTGTTTATTGCTCCTGCTCTTCAGGGGTCAGGAAGGAAGAGTGGCACTTATGTGACATACCCACCAGGAGACTGAGGACCTGGGTGCCAGCCCCGATTCCCACCTCTTTAGGGCTCCTTGCCTTGACTTAAGTCCCTTCTCTTCTCCATGTCTCACTCTGTTTAGCTACAAGGGTCTGTATGTCTAATATTTATCGTTACCTTGTACTAGGCACTGTGCTAAAAACTCTCTGTATTAAGTCATTCCATCCTGATGACAACCTTAGGAGTCACGCTCTAGTCTTACCCTACTTTAGATGAGGAAAAAGACACAGACAGAGTTACCTGTGCAAGATCACACAACTAGGACAATGCGAAGCCAAGATTCTAACCGTGGAGGTCTGGCTGCAGAGCCATTGTGAGGTTCTCTCCTCCTTGTGTATCCCTGCGGCCCCCACACTGGGCCCTGCACTTAGTAGGACTCAGAAGGGCTTTGTTAAATGGTGACGGATAGAGGAGGCTTGCTGTTACCAATAGACTTTTAGCACCTTGTCACATCCTTACAAGGAACCCCGAAAACTGAACTAGAAAAATGTTCTTTTTGCTTTTGCCAAATAGTCTTCTTTCCAATGGAATCATGCCCAGCTGGTTGGGAAAAAGGAAGACAGACCATGAAGATCACAAGCTAGGTAAACATGGCTATTTCTAGAAAATGTGTTTATTATCAATGAGAAACCCAGAAAAATCACAGAACACTTTGCACTCTGAGTCAACTCTATTAAAAAAAAAAAGTCTAACCAGTAACTAACCTACCGGAGTTTGTTGCCTGGAGGTCACGTGCCCAGTACTATAAACCACCAAGGACAGGCAGAAGCTAAGACATTCTCCAACCTTGAACTTACAGTGGACCTGGAGACTCAAGATTAATAAGCACAAAATGGGACAATGCAAGATGCTAAATATTTGCATACTCATAAAAATCACAGTGACTCTGTCACATTAGTAAAACCTGTTGTAGTTTGCAGAAACTTTCACTGGGTTATCTCATTTTAGTTCTCATAGTAACTAAATGTGGTAAATGGGAGGCAGGGTGGAGATTAGGAAGCCCAACTTGTAGATGAAGAAAATAAGGCAAAGCGATCCTTGGACTTGGCCATAGCCAGCTGTTTTCTGACTCCAAGGCCATCATCCTTCTGCCTCACAAGGATAGTGAGATGTGGAGGGTCCTCGGAGGTGGCTGAGTTTGAATATTGTCCTGAAGCTGGCTTTTGGTTGCTAGTCTTGGCTAGCTAGGTTGCTTAGTGGGGGCAGGGGAGGAGCAGACATTGTTTTTGATGTTGTTTTATTTGCATTCAGGGACCTGGTATATGAAACGTGGAGAAGTGCCCAATTATGATGAACACAATTAGCAATGTTTAGAAAGTGCAATAAAATATAGAAGCTGATTTAGAAGAATTTCCATCCCTGTATTTCTTTATCCTTTCTCAACTTTGCAATTTTGCAACACACTCATACCTACCCTTTCTACAAGTAAACTCTTCTTGTTAAGCAAATAGTTACCAGACTAGGTTGTGTAATAGTATTTTTCTTTGTGGGAAAGGGGTCTCGCTCACTTTGGAGGCCTGAAAGCCTTATGCCTTGGTTTGCTTGGAATACATACTCTATAAAATTGTCTTTAATTGCACAAATGTTGAATGATAAATGCCCAAGATCTGGTTTTAGCCGGTAATGTTACAGAGAAGCAGTTCATGTTGACAGCAGCTGGCTTCAGGGAGCTTGCTGAAGTCCCCAGTGAGGGAAGCCTCCTGCAGCTCATCCTCAGCTGAGCCCTAGAGGATGCTTACTGATGTTGACTCAATGATTAACGTATGTAGTCATAAATCCTTCCTCTTTACATATGCAAATATGTACAAGCATTCTTTGAACAAGACCCACCCAGTGCTATGTACTGTGCTAGGGGGTGACTGTGCTAGAAGAGACAGGTGTGGGGGTGGGGTGGGAGATGGGTAAGGAGACAGTAAGGGAGTCAACACAAACACTTAAGTAGTGGCAGCCCTTCTAAAGAACTCCATGGGGAGGAACAACAAGGGTAGGGAGTGCACTGGTTTAGATGAGGGAGCTGGGGAAGAGACTTGGCATTCCGAGGGATGGGTGCGAGTTTATCAAGTGAGAAGTGGGAGAAAGAATTTCAGACAGAGGCAAGAGTGGGGATTGTAAGGCAGGGAGGAGCTTTGAGGTTTGGAGGAACCCTGAGAAACCAGAGAAGGATGGTCGGAGAGGAGGACACGGGTCAGATCACGCTGTGCCGGTTAGGCCTTAGGCCCAGGGCAGGATCTTGAGAGTTTGCCCCAAGGCCGTGGGAAGGAAGTAATGGAGTTTCCGGTTCAGCAGCCAATTTGTATTTCTAGAAGATTGTCAGTGAGGGCTGTGAGGAGTAGATGAGAGAGGTTCAGGAATGGTAATTGAGAGCCTCTAAGAGGTGTGCTGGAGCGGTGGGGCCTCAAGCCTGATGGGAGAGAAGAATGAGTGGCCGGTGCGGAAGCGGAGACCACGCAGGTGTCGGTTGGTGATGAGAGCGAACACCGAGACAGGGTGGGAGCCAGGGAAGGTCGGAGTGCATGCCCTGTCTGTGTGGAAGGTGACCTTGGCTTAGTGGAAGGTGACCTTGGCTCAGTGGAAGGTGACCTTGGCTGAAGTTAAGGAGCTGAGTCCAGCTCCTCACCACACAAAACTCTGTGTGCAAATAAGTGACACGATCGCTTCTAGAAGATTAGAAATTTGAACCTAGCGCCGGCTTTGTCTCCATTGCTGGGCAAATGAGAACTTATCACTTGTCCTTCTCGTATATTTTTTTCCTCCCCACAGCTTGGTGATTTTATGATTAAAAAAGACACTTTCTATGACTATTCTTCTTCAATAGCATCATTTATTTGTGTTCGTTCAGATCCTTTTTATAAACTGAATGAGGAGAAATTTGAGTGGATATAGGGAACATTTGTGGTGAGATTCTAAGCATTTGCTCTGTGATGGTAACTAATAAGCTGCTTTCAAATTGACAGAAATGGGGAAACACCAGTGATGAGCCTGGTGGTCACAAGGTGCCAATCTTCGTAGTGACAGGATGCCAAGCCTCTCCCAGGTATATGGGGGTGAGGTCCTGCAGACTGTCCTGTGCATGGCTATAGGTCAATTTTTGTGTCTCAGTGGAATCCTTCCTTCTCTGGTCTTGCTCGTCATATTAGAGGCCATCGATTCACAAGCAGTGGTGTGTGTGCCCCTGGAGGTATGTGCTGGGTCGTTCAGGGGTACAGGAAAAATAATCAGTAATGGCAAACAAACAAGTAAAGTAAAAACAATGTGAAACGTTAGTTATGGAACAATAAACGTTACGTTTGAATCACTGCTAATGGAGACACTTCACAATTAGATCGCATGAGCGAATGATGATGGGTGAGGCGTGGCGGTGATCCCTTCCCCCACACCTCTCTTCTACCAGTCATTACACACAGTTTCACAACAATCCATTTGCTACATTTCTGGAACTTCCCCAAACATGTAATTATATCCGTAGCCAGACTGTTTGATCAGTTTAGTTATTGACTGAGTAAAAGTTAAGACCATTGTCTTTAATGGTGACTCTTTTCAAGTAGTTTTTTTGTTTACTGTTTAAAGACTTGATTGTCATTATCAATATTTAACTGTTATGAATATTGTAAAATTAAATCTGTGGTGTGTCCTTTTAGTGCAGTCATTTTTTCTTTCCTAACTTATTATCTCCTTTCCACTGTTTTACCTTAAGATAGGCACTGAACACAAGTGTCAGTATTTAAAAGCAGCTGTTTTAAAAGCAAGGGGTACAATTTATAGAAATGGGCTGAAAAGAGGTACCCCGGCATTAGACACATCCTCTGCACCCACGGACAGCTTGTAAAAAGATGGCAGAGAAGTGAATCTGGTCTGTCCTCTGGGAACCCATGTTTAGCAGAACAGGCTGGCCTGCCACCAATAACAACTGTCACAGAGAGCCTGATGGGGCCTTGAGGTGGGATAGGGAACCCAGTGACCAATTCGTAGTTGCAGGGAATGACCATAAACAGAACCATTGAGTTGAAAGTTACTGCAAAGATCCATTAAGCCATTTGCTGCATCTTGTAGACTTATTCCAGGAATGCTGACATGTATATCCTAGTAAATAATCAGTGAATTGAGACAAAAGAACACCAGAAGACAAAATTTTAGACTTGAACGGGCTCACTTTTTTTTTTTACTTTCGTTCTCCTATGGACTGGTTGGATTTCTTAAGGCCTGATCGACATACCAAGGTGAACTTGAAAACATTTCCTGTGATTCACTTAAGGCAAAGAAATTAATTGGCCAAAGAGGTAGGAGATCTTAGTGGTTAAAGATGGAGGTGTGTAGATGTGGCACGAGAGGACACTTAGGTTCTGGCAAGGTTATTCCAGCATTTTTGTTTTTGAGGTAAAAACAAAAACAAAAACCATACCTTCTGGACAGTGTTTTTCTTGTGGGTTTTTAAGATCCCAGTTTTCTAAGTGTGGGACCCTCCTGAGGCCACTGACATGGACCACTATCTGCCCTCCTCCCCTGCGTGATTAGGCATTGCTTATTAAAACATTGAGAACAGTAGTATCCAGCATGTAAAAAGAACTAGAAAGTTCGTATAAAAGCAGGAAGTGTGAGTGTTCATGACAAATTGGGAGATCTGACCACCCGATGCCCACAGATAAGGGACCACAGGCCCCTTTTGGCAGGGCTGGTGACCTGCCCCGTGCCACAGTGGCCAGGTGTCCTCCTTTTGCATTTTGGACACCTGCCTGGCCCTGTGGGTATTCTCTTTTGTAATCTGAGATTTAAAGTTTGGGAAGAGGAAGCAGAATTTCACAGGAAACAGGAATGAGTAGCCAGACAGGTGGCATCAGTGACCTCCAGGGGCTGGGAGGTTGGTGGTGACAGTGACTACGACAGGAAAGTCACATGCAGATGAGAAGTGTCCTTTGGGTTCGGTCATCTGGAGGTGCCGTCAGCAAAGACTCTTAGTGGAGTGTTAAGACCAGAATTGGAGAAGGGGGAAGGATGAGTGTAAAACCTGACTTCTGGAAGCTGTGTCGCAGGGGAATCTGGGGTTGGGAGACTGGATTTTGTGTGATGTGTTAATATGTGAGGCACTTGGGCATATCGGTGTAAGGATTATGTGATAGAAAACGGCACTTTCTTCATTTGTCATTCATTTACAGTTTTTAACCACAAGCAGTCCAGTCTGAGCTTTGGCTGCTCACATTAAGACAGAGCACTGCCGGGGTATCAAATGGAGCGAGGTGCTTTGTTATGTCGGGAAAGACAGCCCTGCCAACCTCAGATCTAACCCATGTTAAATGCATTTTTTTGCTATTTTAGCATGTAAGCAGCAGTATCTAAAAGTGGGTGAATCTACATTTTAATGGCTGCAGGTTAAGTCCAGCAGTGTCCGTGTGGAGATTTATTATCTGCATTTATTTGGGTGTTTGTCTATGGTCCGTTTCCTTTTATCACTGGCCAGGTAGAATCTGGGGGTGATCTTATCAACCAGTATCCCTTCGACTGTGGTCTGGGTTAGTGTGCTTTTATTGGTTTTATGTCACATGCCAATTTTTCCATTTACTTTTTTGTATTTGTTTTATGACATAGCTTGATGTAATAATTGTGTGTGTGTTAGAAATTACCTAGCTTGTCTTTGATGAAAACTCTTTTTATTAAGGAAGAACAGTGTCTCCCTACTGCAGTGGCTAATAAATCAGCTGCTTTGCCTCTGCAGTGACCCCAGTTACAAAAGTACTTTTGCTTGAAGTTTTTTTTCTCCTGGTAACACAATGGGCAAGGGAGATACTCAAATTCGACACGGAGTGGAGGCAGCCAGTAGCTGTCCCTAACCCTAATCCTAACAATTGTCAACCAACTAATTAATTCACGAATTAATTCACTAAATGATTTGTGTGAGCCTACCACGTGTCAGACGAGGTGCTGGGCACTGAGGGCATGGTATTGCACAAGACGGGCAGTGGGGAAACAAACTGTAATTAAGAGAAAGGAATAAAGCATATGTCTCCAAGTGTGCTTTCGGGACCCATAAATGCTAAGAACAAAAAATGAAGCAAGACAGGGGGACAGGAGTTTTCTTAGAGGTATTTTTGAGAGGGTAACCAAAGAAGGCCTCGTTTGAAAGGTATGATTTGAGTAAAGACCTGAAGATAGTAGGAAGTGAGCCATGCGATCACCTGGGGAGAGAGCATTGCAGGCACTGAGATCCAGTGGCCTGTGCAAAGGCCCCGGGGCAGAAATGCGCCTCACAGGGCTGATTAAGGAGTAGTAAGGAGACCAGAACACCAGATGGGAATGAGAGTGATGAGGGGAGTAGGAGGTGAGATCAGATAAGTAGAATGGAGGAATGGAGCTGGTATTTTGGGTAAGTTGGAAGCCCCTGAAGGGCTGAACATAGGAGGGACATGATGTGACTTACATTTTAACAGGGTCTCCAGCCAAGGAACTCTTAACCCTTTTTATTCTGAAGTCTGGGGTTGCCTATGAATCGCTTTTCAGAATGGTGCTTTTAAAGGCAAAAAAAAAAAAAAAAAGCCACAGGATATGTATTCAATTGTGTGGAAGTACAGCTATCAAACTATTAAAACCAATTTATGATGTAGCAATATAGGAAGGCTGTCCGGGAAGTATCCAGCCACGTAATATGAAAACTAGAGACCTTTCTGGCTGGATTTTTCCTGGACAGCCTTGGTATGTGTTTCTTTATCACCTTATGGGAGAAGATCTAGAGTAGGTTCTCCTTTCCTGGGGACATCACTGAGCTCGATTATTCCACGCACACAAAGGTGAGGATAGTACAGGCAGAGTGCTTTATGAAGAAATCTGCATAATCTAGGTCAGAGGGCTGCATCCTGGCCCTACCTCGAGCTTTCTAGTCCCCACATCTCTGCACATATTTAGAGAAGGGCACCTCCCTTACTGGTTCACATCTGAGCCGACCCTCGGGGCCTAGCTCAGATGCCACCTGTTCATATAGTTGTCCCTAGTTCCTTACCTGTGACCTCCTCTGCACTTCCATAGCACTTTCTCCATCCCTCTCCTCCAGGTCATGGGTGCACTTAACCGCTTGCCGAGTTACCTCCTGCAAGTTCTCCTAAGCTCCTGCACACTCTGAGGACGAGAGCCATGTTGTCTTTTGTCCCCCGTAGGTCTCGACCAAGCGTGCCATAAAGCAGGTGTGAGTGCACAGCAGAAGCGTAGGACTCCCACGGATGACACAGGAGCACGTTGGCAGATTCTATCACCCACATCCATAGGTAAGTTTGCTTCATGTCTGTCCCATTCCCCTTCTCCTCCCCAGATGCTGACCAATTGTGTGGAAGTACAGCTACATCATAAATTGGTTTCTTTTCTTTTCCCGCATAGAAATAATGATCTTCACAAGTGTTTTCTAATCCTTGTAAAGAAATTCACGCAGCGTTGAGAGTAGAAAGCAAAAATCACCCTGAATTCCGTCACCCAGGCAGAATTCATTTAACATTTTGGTGTCTATCCTCAATAGACATATTTCATAACGATCAGATCGTGCCATATTGTATTGTTTTGATTACTTTCTTTTTTTACTTAGCATGTTGTCACCATCTTTTTAATGAATCTACAGGCAGTGAAACATAGTGGTTAACAGAATGACTTTAGAGCATAGTTGTTTGAATTCAAACCATGAAACTATCATTTAATAGCTGTTGGCTTGGAGGGTTAGTTAATGTCTCTTTTCACCAGTTTCTCCATCTGTAAAATGAAGCCAATAAAAATACTACTCGTACAAGTGTTGTGAGGATTAAGTGGGTTCACAGATGCAGACAGTTAAACAGGGCCTGACTCAGTACACAGGAGCTCTTACTACAGTAGTCTCTCTGTTAACTGGAACTCAAGCAGCAGGCACTCTCAAGCAACCAGCAAAAATAATAGAAGAAATAATACTACATTTATCTGGCATGGGTGCCGATTAACTGAGAGTCTGCTGTTTTATTATTTCAGAGTTTTTAATGGGCACAGATTCTTTCCTTGCACGGCTACCTCCTAATTTATTTAATCATTCCCGTATTGATGGACATTTAGGTTGCCTTGGGCTTTCTGCTCTCAGGAATAATTAATGATGTAGTGAACATCTTTGCCTAGTCATCCTTGCACACTTGTCTGATTTATTTCCTCAGGATACATTCCAAATGTATAACTGTGGAATTTTCTGGTACACATTGCTGCGGTGTTCTCCGGAAGGTTCTGGTAACCAGCTCACACCCCTATTATCGTTGCCTGGTACCCTCCCAAACTGCTTGCTTTCCGTTTCTCTTTTCATCACTGTGTTGGTGCAGACTTGGGTGCATCAGCCTTTGCAAACCTGGGCACAGAGGAGACGGAGCACAGGGTCTCAAACCCCCAGCTGGGTTGCTTGGCCTGTTTCCTGGATGAGGCCAGAGCCTCTGCTTTGGGGGTCTCCAGCGCTGCTCCTGGGCAGACTCCTGCAAGGTGGAGGAACAGAGCAGTGGGCCAGTGGAATGGCGACGTCACACGGGCCACTAGGTGGCCCAGAGCCCTGTTGACACATGGGGATGAGCAGGCCGGGGTCTGTGGCTATGTGCTTTTGCTTCCTCTTTTTAGGTGCACCCTCCTCCCCAGGGCTTCCCTGGCTCTCCTTTCTGTAGGTTGTCTTCGGAGCCAGCTGGTGACTCAGCAGCAGTGGGCCGCCTGGCTCTGCTCCCCAGGGCAGGGTGTCTAGGAACACAGAGCAGCGGCAGCGGGCAGTGGTATTCGGTTACCCGAGCCTCCGGCCTCAGGGATGTCTGGCATTCGCTCATTCAGGATGGCCAAGAGAAATACCATTGACATTAACCTTTCAAAGGTACCTTGGAGGCTTTGCCTTGGGAAGTACTCCCTGGTCTTTCTCTCTGAAGACCAGGACTTTTAGAAATTTATTTTTAATCCCTGAATATATTAGACCCCGAGAACTTGTCATTTTCTTCTTGGGACAGATCAAATATTTAAAAAGAAGATTATTAGGAAATCCAAGGATTTTTCCTTTTTTATGTACTTCTTGAAATTTGATAATTTGAATAAAAAGGAAGTGGGATATTTTTTTGTTGTCTGTCTCGCTCACCTGGAAGGTGTTGTATTATTCTGATTGCTGTGGAGTGTAGGATTTTATAGGATTTAAATGTAAGTGCAAATTTTCTGGCACACTAAATCCAATTACAGAAGTCTGATGGTGTCATTTTAATTTTATTTAAGCAAACCCCTGGACCATAATGCTCATTAGTTAAGCAAGATGGGGGTAGGCTCTAATTTCACCTTTCATTTCATTAGCATTAGTTCATTCCCAATATTACTGAAAGTTGGTCCGTGATGGATGCACAGGGGCAGGACTATGAAACAGACCGTCTTTGCCTTTTTCCTGGGGCTTCAGCGAGTGTCCACAGGGTCGCTCTTTGGTCAGGAGAGAACGTGGTCAGACGAAGCACGCTTCCTGCAGAAAGCTTCCTGCAGGCCTCGTCTTTGAAAGTACATTAGTGCCTGTATCCTGCGTGTCCTCCTGGCCCTGAAGAGGTTAGCAAGCAGAAGACAGACTCTCAGAGAACATGGCAAGCCTTTCCTCCACACTCAAATTGCATGAAGCGTGCTTTGCGTTGGGTTAACCTTGCTTTTATCTTCCTTCATTTGCTTGTCCGACACCAGAGACGCCATGACCGAACTCTGAAAGCACGAGCCTTTAGGGGACTAGCTCCGGCCCTGTCTGTCGGCGGGTGACGTCTGAGTACAGTCTGTCGGTCCGAGCTTTCTGAACTCACAGCTTTTAAACAGATGTCCGTGGTCCTTTTACTCTACTTTAGAGCAGTGGTTCACAACTGGGGACAGTTTGCTGTCCCGGGGGATGTGTGGCAATACCTGGAGGCAGTTCTGGTTGTTGCCACCTTGGGGGCACAGGGAAAAGATATGCTGCTGGGCCCTAGTGGGGGAGAATGTCCCATGCACTGTGGGTCACTTAGCATCCAAGGGTGCTGCTAAATAGCTCACAGGGCAGAGGACAGCCCCCTCACAAAAGAGTTACCTGGCCTCAAACCGTCAATGGTACTGGGCCAGGAAAGCCTAGGTAGACGTTTGCAAGGTCAGGATGTCCCCTGCGAAGCTGGCTGGCAGGAGGGTGTCGGAGGTGCCATCCATTTACCTGATAAGCTCATCACAGGCCAGGGTCAGGCTCTCTCAGTCTTGCAACTTGGACAACTCATTTTCCAGTGTCCCCGAGCTGACCAGAGCCCAGGATGTTGACTGTCACAGAAACCCACAGGAAACCGAGTAGGAAGCCTCTCGTTGGCCCGGGGAGCCCCAGCACCCAGCAGACGTAGCGGACAGAGTGGGTGCTTGTCTGGGCTACGAGCCCACGTGCTCCCTCTTGGGAAGATGCCGAGGAACTGAAGTCACCGGGCGGTGCCTCAGGGAGCCTAGGGTCCGAGCAAGGGGGGACTTTTGGGTTGCTAATGCCACCTGGAACTGAGGTGTGGACACTTAAAACCCCACCCAGGAGGACCTCATCAGGGTTGGAGATGCTGCGTCTTCGGGATAAGACTTTTTCAGAACGTGCCGGGAAGCAACTTCGAGCCTCTGCGCTTTCCTTCCTCGCTTCCATCGCTGACCGGCGGGTTGGCCTGGGGGAGAGAACTTGATTCACTAAAGCACCGTCGTGTGACAGGGATAATTGCTATGAAGTCGGACATTAAGACACTCTCCCTAACTGGAGGCTCTCTCGGTCTAGTGGGTGGCGCTGAGGTGACAACATTTAAGAAGAATGGGAGCAGGAAGGTGACAGGTCCACTCAGGATTCCATGCAAGTACAGAGGACACAGAGCCCTACTGTGATGATTGCAGTGTCTGCTTTGATCTTTCAGGCACTGATTTGATAGTTTAAGTTTTGGAAAGCAACCTTATTCCTGGGCTTCTGGTCCCCGGGAGAAGGACGTAGGGGGTCCTTGGCACTCCTGTGTGCTGTCTGCTTGTCCATTTGCTATTCTGGGTTCTGTTCCAAGGTTGGATGTCAGGTCCCTGGCTGGTGCAAAGGTCCATTGTGGTGTCTTACCTTCACCTTCCCCTCTCAATAATGGAGCCCTCCCTTCTGTGCCTTGTGAATGCTGTCATCAACCTTCTGGGAAAGGTCGCCCTGCCGGAGGGCAGTGCAAGGATGATGCTGAGAGAGTCCCCTGTCGTTGTGAAGAGAGGATTCTGCAGAGGCTAGCGACGCTTGGGTGAACCTGATGTATTGTGCCAGCAGCCTGCTGAATCACTCTCCAGAGTCAGAAACCTACTTAAGTGCTAGGTCACAACTGATGCTCTCCTCTTTTGAACGGCTGTGCCCTGACGGGAATGGTCAGAACACAGAGAAATGGAAACATTTGGTGGGGTGGTTCAGCAGGAAGGGGAGGACGTGTTGGATGTGCACGTTTTTCTTCAAAGCCTGCTGTTTTGGGCCGCGTGCTACCCACTTGTCCCAATCCTTCCTTAACTGTCCCCAGTATCTCAAAATGGGTATTGACTTTCTACACGAATTGCCATCAGGCAGACACCCCGGCGTGGGAGTCCTCGCTGGCACTCATTAGCTGTGGGACTTGGGCAGGTCGCTTCTCAGAGCCCCGATGTCCCACCTATCAGACGGGACTAACAGCCTTTACCACTTACGGTGGTTGAGGGCAGAGGGCACACTGGGTTCCCATTTCTGTAAAGAAGATGCACTTGGCTGACCTCCTGGTGTGTCCCTGGGCCAGCCCTGCCTTCTGCCATGAGCTGGTGCCCAGCAGTGCTTATTTTGAGGTTTTTTGTTTTTGTTTTTTTATTTTTGGCGTGCTGAAAGCCTAAGTACTTCGTTAATTTTTGTTTTGGTAATTAATTTGTTCATATCAAAGCTATTTGCAGTTAATTATCTCCTAGCCAGATTAATCTTACCTTCCCTTAAAATGGGTTACATTTTAGAAAGACGCCTGGTGGGAAAGGAAGATTGTATGTGCTGTGTGCTACATCCTTTTAAAAAGGCACAGGCAGCATCTCTTGGTTTCTCTGGAATGCAAATATCTGGGGCTGACCCAGTGCTGTGCTGCTGGGAGGCTCTGGGAGGAGGGGAGGGGGAGGGGAGGGGG
>PVJL010014951.1:0-26063 GCA_004026885.1 Lyroderma lyra | reverse complement strand
GGAGGGGGTGGGAGAGGAGGGGGGGAAGCTAAATATAAGGGGATGGAAAGAGGGGTCACATTAGGTGGTGAACTTATTATGCATCAAGTTGACAATGCACTGTGGAATTGTATGCCTGAAACCTATGTAATCCTTGCTAACAGATGTCACCCCAATAAGTCTAACAATAAAAATGAATTAAAAAAAAAAATAAATAAAGTAAAATGTTTCAGAGTAATTTCAGTCACACTGCTGTGAATGGCTGTAGTGGCACTGCTTTATAAAATACCCACTCTCCTGTATAGGGCTGTAAGTTTACCACTGCTTTAAAGCAGGCACTCTGCCATAAATGTCTGCAGTGTGTCCTCTGCCATAACTCAATTTCTGTAATAGAAGACATAGTTGGTTTGTCCTAAATCATATGCTGTAAACACTGTCATCATGTAGGCTTACTGCTATAAATGACTTCAAGGCACCTACTGCCATAAATCTCCCAAATGAGTGTAAATGGCTCCAGTGCAACCCCTCATATAGAGCAATTTCTTTCAGAGTAGATACTGACACACTTCCATAAACAGGTACAGTACATTACTACTCAAAGCATCCACATCACCATAAATGGCTGCATTGCAATCACTTTTGTAAAGCAAGTGTCTTCAGAGAAGTTGCAGCTGAATTGTCGTAAACACTTTTGTTGGATCACTGTGGTAAAACAGCTATACTACCATAAATCCTGCATAGTCACTACTGACACTTTGCAAGTCCCTCAGAGTAAATGCTACTGCACTACTTTAAACTGTTGCAGTGCATTTCTGTCATAAAGAAGTCTCACTGCCATACGTTACTATACTGTTACCATTGCCATAAAGCAGCTGCCCTGCCATAAATGGCTGCAGTGTGACCCATTGCTTTAAAGCAGCAGAACTGATAAATAGCTGTACTGTGACCACTGTCTTAAAGTGGGTCTCATCAATATAAATGCAGCAAAGCCATTGTAAACTGCTGCACTCTGACCCATGTCATAAAGCAGCCACTTTCTTAAACAGCTGAAATGTGACCATTGCAGTAAAGCAGCAAAAATACTATAAACAGCTATAGTATGACCACTGCTGTATAAAATCTGCACTGCTTTATACTGCTACAATGTGGTAACTGTTTTAAATCAGCCTTACTCTCAGAAATGGTTGTAGTCTGACCACTGCTGTAAAGCAGCAGCACTACTATAAACTGTTGCAGTGAGATCTCTGCAGTAAAGCAAGTCCCCTCTGAATAGACACAGCCACACTGCCATAAATGCTGCAGTGTAACTAGGACCACTGCTGTAAAAGCAGCTGCACTGCTGTAAACAGCTGCATTGCAACAACTATCATAAAGCAGCCACATTACTGTAAACAGCAATAGTGCAAGCACTGCCATAAAGCAAATACTCTCAGTATACATGACACTGGACTGCCATCAACAATTGTAGTGTCTCCACTGTCATAAACCAGCAGCAGAGCTGTAATTGACTTCTGACATAAAGCAAATTTTCTTAGAGTAGACGCAGCCATATTTTCATAAAATGATGCACTGTGACCACTGCCATAAAAGGCTGCAGTGTGAGCACTGCTATAAAGCATCTGCATTGCCAGAATCAGCTGCAGTGTGACAATTGTTGTAAAGCAGCTGCACTGCCATAAATGACTGCTGTGTTACCATTGCCATAAAGCAATTTGCCTCAGAGTAGAAACATCATCCTGTCATAAGTCACTGCAGTGCAACCATAAAGCAGCCTCATTCCCATAAATATCTGCAATGACCACTGTCGTTAAGCAAGCTTTTTCTTTTTTTTCTTTTTTTGATAGTTTCCTCGCTGGGAATTAAACCCAGGTTGCAGCATTGAGAGCGCTGAAGCCTAGACACTACACCACCAGGGAACTCCCCATGCTTCTTAAAGTAGACATAGCTGCACTGCTATAAATCATTGCATTATAATCACTGTCATAAATGACTGCAGTGTAACCACTGCTGTAAAGCAGCTGCAATGTTGTAAATGTCTGCAGTGTGACTGCTGCTGTAAAGAAAGTCCACTCAGAATAGACACAGCCCCACTGATATAAACAATTGCAGTGTGAGCACTGCCATAAAGCAACCACATAGCAATTAACATCTGCAGTGTCACCATTACTATAAAGCAAGTTTCTTCAAGGTTGACTCAGCCACTCTGCTGTAATCCATTTCAGTGCAACCAGTCATAACACAGCTGCACTGCTTTAAATGGCTGTAGTGTAACCACTGCTGTAAAGCAATGTTTTTCAGAGTAGATGCAGCTGCACTATTGTGAACCATTGCCGTGTGATCACTGCTGTAATGCAGCCACGCTGCTGCAAATAACTATAGTGCAATGACTGTTGTAAAGCAGTGGCTCTTTTCTAAATGGCTTCACTGCAATGATTGATATAAAGCAAGTCTCAGAGTAGACAGAGCCACACTGACGTAAACTGTTGCAAATAAACAGAAAGGAATGCTTCATGTTCCTAGATTTCTCTGCCAAGGTTTTAACTCTAGTTTTTTTATGACATGAATCTGAAGAGAGTGTTCCTGGGTTTTTACTCTAGTTTTTGATGACATGAAGGTAAAGAGAGTGTTAATGTAAAAAGTGGAGCTAGTAGCTATAGACTCCAGAGTTTTCAGTTTTCTAATGGTAACAGGCCTTTTCTTTGTCAAGTAATTTGCTTTAGTACAATGTAAAGTGGGAGAATTCTCTTTTTTTTTTAACTTCATCTTGAAATTATGTAGTAAATAAAACAAAATAGGAAAGGTAACCTGTGTCCTGCAAGCATATTTTCTATACACACCTCTAAACTCTTCAGTACTCGTAGTGCACTAAAACTTTTTAGCGAGTCTGCATCTTCATGCAGTTGATGAAGAAATACTTCTTAATTACTCCATGCTGAGTTATGAGTGATAATTAAGCTACAGCAGTGTGGGCATTATTATTTTTGCTGGCATATAATTAATACTCGATAATTGTTAGCAATTATTATTATTAGTGAAGGTAGTAGCTTTCACACTTTAAAGGCAAAATCTTTTACACTTTAAAGGCAAAAGGTTAGTAGGTGGAAAAAGGAAAGTGTATCTCCTTGGTCTTACTTATTCTTAAACAAAATTCTTTCTTTCTCTCATGTGTTCTAGAAAGGAATAAGCAAGCTGACAGTTATCTTTTGAAACTCTTTACATAGAAAATAAATATATAACTTTTATAGTTTCAATTCTTAGATCATAAGAAATATAACTTCCCAAGTACATATTTAAATTCTGCACTCTTATAAATATCCACCCATTGTTTCTACTGAAAAACAGTTAAAGCTTTTATTCTACTATGTTTTTTATGTAATCTTGTATCTGTAGGTATTATGGCCCATTAAGATAAGTTTCTAGACTCATAAATTGTGTGTATTTAAATACTGTTCTTCTCTGGACACATATGTAAGATATTGTTGCTAGTGTGTCAGTCAAGATAACTAAATTATGCTATAGTAACAACTGACAAATCAGAAGGTTAAACAGCAAAGCTCTGTTCACCTGCTTGATGCAGGTTCATGTTCAACATGGTTTTGGAAATAGGTAAATAGTTTCTGAGGCTTTTATGTCATATTTACTACAGGCCCCATTTTGAAAGAGTCACCATTTTTCATTCAGTTACCATGATATTTGACTGCCTTTTAAAGCTTCCAGCTAATACTCATCTCACTTATTACTGTTCTGGACAAGTTACAAGGCCAGAGCTAAATGAAAAAAATGTGATATATGCGAAAGGAAGAAGAGAATAGTGTTTGGTAGCCGTCTTCATACTGCTGGCACTTGACTACCTCTATTTCATTCTCAAATCTAATCATTGGCTACATCCCGATTGTTTCAGTCTGTCACATTTTCTTTTATTTCTTTTAACTCATTTTTATTGTTAAACGCATTGGGGTGACATCTGTTAGCAAGGATTATATAGGTTTCAGGCACACAACTCTAGAGTGCAATGTCAACGTGATGTATAATAAGGTCACCACCTAATGTGACTTCTCTTTCCATCACCTTATATTTAGCTTCCCCCCCTCCTCTCCCACCCCCTCCCCTTTCTCCCCTTCCTAACCCACTCATCCCCAAATAAACATTAATCTATTGATTGTGTCCATAGATTATTTGTTTGTTCATTTCTTTTTTTCTTTGCTTTCAGTTTTATATTCCGCATATGAGTGAAGTCATACAATTCTCTGTTTTTTCTGTCGGGCTTAATTCACTAAGCATGATGACCTCCAGGTGCATCCATTTTGTTGCAAATGGCAATATTTCATCTTTTCTTAGAGCTGAGTAATATTCCATTGTATATATGTACCACAGCTTCTTTATCCAGTCATCTGTCCCAGGGCACTTTTGTTGTTTCCATGTTTTGGCCACTGTGAACAGTGCTGCAATGAACATTGGGGTACATAAGTCTTTGCGGACAAAGGTTTTCAAGTCTTTTGGGTAGATCCCCAGAAGGGGGACTGCTGGGTCAAATGCTATCTCCATTCCCAATTTTCTGAGGATCCTCCACAATGTCTTCCACAGTGGTTGTACCAGTTTGCAATCCCACCTGCAGTGGACCAGAGTTCCTTTTCCTCCACATCCTCTCCAGCACTTGTTATTCCTTGTCTTGTTGATAACAGCCATTCTCACAGGTGTGAGGTGGTATCTCATTGTGGTTTTGATTTGCATTTCCCTGATAGCTAATGAGGATGAGCATTTTTTCATATGTCTGCTGGCCATTTGTATTTCTTCGTGGGAGAAGTGTCTGATTAGTTCTCTGCCCACTTTTCAATTGGGTTGTTTGTTTTGCTGTTGATAAGTCTTATTAGTTCTTTATATATTTTAAATATTAGACCCTTATCTGATGCATTATTTGCAAATATTTTCTCCCATTCAGTTGGCTGTCTCTGTGCCTTGTTGATTTTTTCTTTTGCTGTGCAGAAGCTTTTTAGTTTGATATAGTCCCATTCGTTTATTTTTGCTTTTACTTCCCTTGCCTTTGAGGACAGGTTCATGAAGTCTTCCTTGAGTCCTAGGTCTTTAAATTTAGTACCAATGTCTTCTTCCATACAGTTTATTATTGCAGGTCTTATAAAGGTCTTTAATCCATTCTGAGTTAATTTTTGTATGTGGAGAGAGTTCACAGCTCAGGTTCATTCTTTTGCATATGTTTTCCCAGTTTTCCCAGCACCACCTACTAAAGAGGCTGTCTTTTCCCCATTGTATGTTTTTTGCTCCTTTATCAAAAATTAATTATCCATAAATGTGTGGGTTTATTTCTGGGTTTTCAGTTCTATTCCATTGGTCTATATTTCTGTTCTTCTGCCAGTACCAAGCTGTTTTGACTATTGATGCTGTGTACTATAAATACAAGTCAGGAAGTGTACTGCCACCAGCCTTATTCTTTCTATGTAGTATTGCTTTGACAATTTGAGGTCTTTTATGGTTCCATATAAATCTAATAATTCTTCTATCTCTTTCATGAATGTATGATTGTGGGATTTTGATGGTTATTGCATTAAATCTGTAGATTGCTTTGGGCAGAATGGCCATTTTAACAATGTTAAGTCTTCCTATTCATGAACAGGGAATATTTTTCCACCTCTTAAAGTCTTTTTCAATTTCTTTCAAAAGTGTCTTATAGTTTTCCATGTATAAGTCTGTCACGTTCTTCATTAAGTTAATTCCCAGGTATTTCATTCTTTTTGTTGTGGTAGCAAAGGGAATTGAATCCCTCATTTCTTTTTCTGAGGATTCATTGTTTGTATAAAGGAATGCTGTTGATTTTTGTACATTCAGTTTGTATCCTGCAACCTTACTATATTCATCAATTGTTTCTAATAGTTTCCTGGTGGAATCTCTGGAATTTTTTATATAAAGGATCATGTCATCCACAAATAGTGACAATTTGACCTCTTCTTTCCCAATTTGGAAACCTTAGATTTCTTTCTCGTTCCTGATTGCTGTGGCTAGAACTTCCAATACTATATTAAATAACCGTGGTGACAGGGGGCATCCCTGTCTTGTTCCTGATTTTAGGGGAATAGGTTTCAGCTTTTCCCCATTCAGTATGATGTTAGCCAAGGGTCTCTCATACATGGCCTTTATTATGTTGAGATAATTTCCTTCTATACCTATTTTATTTAGTGTTTTGATCATCAATTGATGTATCTGGTTGAAAGATATTTCTGCATCAACTGAAATGACCATATGAAATTTATCTTTGATTGTGTTTATGTGGTGTATCACATTGATTGATTTTCGTATGTTGAACCATCCTTGTGCTCCTCGGATGAATCCTAATTGATCATGATGTATGATCTTTTTGATGCATTGTTGTATTCTGCTTGCTAATATTTTGTTCAGGATTTTTGCATCTGTGTTCATCAGAGATATTGGTCTGTAGTGTTCTGTTTTTGTGTTGTCTTTGCCAGGCTTTGGTATTAGAGTAATGTTGGCCTCATAGAATGAGTTAGGAAGTTTTGTTTCCTCTTCAATTTTTTGGAAGAGTCTGAGGAGGATAGGCGTTAATTCTTCTTTGAATGCTTGATAGAATTCGTTGGTGAAACAATCTGGGCCAGGGCTATTGCCTTTTGGGAGATTATGGATAGTCATTTCAATCTCATTGCTATTGATTGGTCTATTTAGATTATCCAGTTCTTCTTGGTTCAGTCTTGGTAGGCTATACGTTTCTAGAAACGTATCCATTTCTCCTAGGTTGTTAAATTTCATGGCATAAAGTCCTTCATAATATGTTCTTATAATCATTTGTATGTCTGTGGTGTCAGTGGTAATTTCTCCCCTTTCATTTCTAATTTTGGATATTTGTGTCCTTTCCTTTCGTCGTTTGATCAGTCTCGCCAGGTTTTTGTCAAATTTGTTGACTTTCTCAAAGAACCAGCTCTTCGTAATCTTAATTGTTTCTATTATCCTTCTGTTCTCTAATTGGTTTAGCTCTGGTTTAATTTTTATTATTTCTTTCCTTCTGCTGACTTTGGGTTTTGTCTGCTCTTCTTATTCTAGTTCTTTAAGATGGGATACTAAGATGTTTGCTTCTGATTTTTCTTGTTTCTTAAGATAGGCCTGTACTGCTATAAATTTCCCTCTTATTACCACTTTCGCTGTGTCCCAATAAATCTGATACGTTGTATTTTCGTTGTCATTACTTTCTATATATTTTTCAATCTCATCTTTTATTTGTTCTTTTATCCAGTCATTTTTAATAAGCTGTTGTTTAATCTCCATGTACATGTGATATTTTCTGCTTTCCTTTTACACTTGATCTCCAATTTCAAAGCTTTCTGGTCTGAGAATACACCTGATATGATTTCGATCTTCTTGAATTTTCTGAGTCTACTTTTACATCCCAGCATGCGGCCTATTCTTGAGAATGTTCCATGCGCTCTAGAAACGAAGGTATAGTCCCTTTTTGCTGGATGAAGTCCTGTAAATATTATGTCCAATTGCTGTAATGTGTCTTTTAGAGCTGTTATTTCCTTATTTATTTTCTGTTTGAATGATCTGTCCATAGCTGTTAGCGGGGTGTTTAAATCTCCCACTATGATTGTATATTCATCAGTTTCTCCTTTCAAGTCTGGTAGTAGTTTCATTGTTTATTTTGATGCATCCTGATTGGGAGCATATATGTTGATTAGTGTCAATTCCTCTTGTTGTTGCGTT
Source organism: Lyroderma lyra (assembly GCA_004026885.1). NCBI lineage: Eukaryota > Metazoa > Chordata > Mammalia > Chiroptera > Megadermatidae > Lyroderma > Lyroderma lyra. Next base: position 18,362 of record PVJL010014951.1, on the reverse strand, counting down.
GTGCCTTTTATCATTATGTAAAGACCATCTTTGTCTTTTACTATCTTTTTTAACTTGAAGTTTATTTCATCTGATATCTGTATGGCCACTCCTGCTTTTCTCTGGTTACCATTTTCTTGGAGTATTGTATCCCATCCTTTCACTCTAAGTCTGTGTTTCTCCTTACAACTGAGGTGTGTTCCTTGGAGACAGCATATGAATGCATTCTGTTTTTTACTCCAGTCTGCTACTCGGTGTCTTTTTATTGGTGAATTCAGTCCATTAACATTTAGAGTGATCATCAATATGTGAGGATTCCTTGGCCATTACTTATTTCTTTCTTTGTTTTTGGGTATTTGTTTGTTTGTTTATTTTTGTTTCTTTCTTGTTGCCCCAACTTTGTTCCATTTTTCCTGATGTTTTGTTTCAGGCAGAAGAGCCTCCTTCAGTATTTCTTAAAGTGCTGGCCTCATGCTGGAAAATTCCCTAAGCTGCTGTTTGTCTGAGAAGGTCTTGATTCCACCTTCATATCCGAAACATAATTTTGCTGGATAATTTATTCTAGGCTGGAAGTTTCTCTCTTTTAAAGTTTTGAATATTGGATTCCACTCTCTCCTGGCTTGTAGAGTTTCTGCTGAGAAATCTGATGCCAGCCTAACGGGTTTTCCTCTAAAAATTATAGTTCTTTTTTCCCTGGCTGCCTTGAGAATTGTCTCTTTGTCTTTAGTTTTGGACATCTTTAGTACCATGTGTCTTGGAGAAGATCTGTTGGGGTCCAAGTATCTGGGGGACCTTTTTACTTCTTGAACTTGGGGTTGCAGATCTTTCCAAAGGTTTGGAAAATTCTCTTCTATGATTTGTTTGAGTATGCTCTCTGTAGATTGCTCTGGCCCCTCTTCTATTTTTATTATCCTGATGTTGTTTTGTCTCATGGAGTTGGATATTTCTTGCAGAGTTCTTTAAATCCTTTTGCTTCTATATTCCCTCTCTTCCTCTTTCTGAGCTGTTTCCATGTTCTGATCTTCAATATCACTAATTCTTTCCTATGGCAGTTATTTCATTTCTCACTTCTTTTATCGTATTATTTATTTCTCATATTTCCGTCTCAATCTTTCTTATGTTTTGAATTTCTTTGTTAAATTGTTCTTTTTGTTCACAGAGTTCCTTTTTTATGTCCTTTATATCCTTTTTTATATTATTCATCTCAGCTATGGTGTTCTGCCAATAGGTTTTCATTTGTCTCACAGCCTTTAGAATGGCTGCTTTAAATTCTCTGTTACTTAAATGCGACCCTTGCAGTTGTTACAATCTGTCTTCTCAGTAAATTTCATGTTCTTTCTGAGGAGTTTTGTTTTGAAGGAATTCATCCTGTCCGCTGGGTTCTTCCTCTTTGACATGAGGGCTTTATGTTCAGTGCCCAGATTATTGCTTTTGTGGTGTCTTGGTGTAGGGCAGACCCTAGGTGACACTGGGGGTAAATTTTGGGGGAGAGGGGGCTGTTTGTTTCTTGTTTCTGATCTCCTACTGCGTTTGGAAGGTATGTGCATATATCCTTGGTAGAGGCCATCAACAGGCACTCCAAAGGCGGCTCTGCCTTCTGCCCTTTGCTCTGGAGCTGTTTCGAGGCTTGTTTCTGCTGGCTCAGATGAATGCTATCAAATCAGTCTTTCTTCCTAGCCCTGATTCAGCACCTGGCTGTCTACGGGCTCACACTACTTTCAAAACGCTGGGGTGCATGAGGAAGTGCACACTCCATAAGTCCAAAGCTGTGGGCCTGGGCTGAGACAGCAGGGTCTCCTTTGCAGTGGCCTGGGAACAGGAACTGCAGTTCTGTGTAGGTCTCCAGGGGGCCTAGACCTGGGGTGTCCTCTTTGCAGTTCAGAGTCCTCGTTCAGCCCTTCTACCCCTCAAAAGTTCCAGAGGCTTTCCAAACTCCGTCCCCAGCATGCAGCTCCAAAGCCCAGCTCCCCAGTCTCTCCCCTCCCCCAAATTGTGCCGCTTCGAATAGTCAGCAGCGATCATGTCCATTTGTAGTCTGTCTCTGCTCTCTTCCCTCTCCACAACTCGTCCCCTTCTCGTCAGTCTTCAGGTGTTTACTTTCAATTTGTGGATTTCTCAACAGCCGTTTTGTCACTCAGGTTCCTCTTTCTTGGCTCCTGGAGGGCCGTTTATTTGTGTTTTCTGGGAGAGGCATTAGGGACCTCCTCTCCAGTACCATCTTGCATTCTTCCCAGTCTGTCACATTTTCAATCTCTTTGTTCAGGCATCTCAACCCCCACCTGGCCTCCTTGCTACTGGGCAATGCTTTCAAATCTTTTATTTGTTTGGTAGATCTTTATTAAATGTAGATCTGATCTTGATACTCCTCTCAGGAGAAATTTCAAACCATCACAGCTTGCCTCTGCAACATCTCTTTTGACACCCCATGTTTACTAGGTGCCCTTTGATGTATTATCTATTTAAATCCTCCGCACTTTCAGAAGTAGACATGATATTGATGATTCAAGCATAGAAAATCTTGTCTATAACCTCAAAACTTCAGGGTTTGTTCTTTATTTTTTAAGTCAATAGCTGTAAAAAGAAGAAATCCTAAAAGACTAAAGCCATTTAAAAAAAATTATTGATAAAATTAAAAACTGAAAACATTCACAAAGATCATATGTCATTTAGTATTTAGTGAGCATAAAGCCAATTTTGATAGGTTTTTTTTTTGAGCTGTCCCTTTGCAGCCATGTGAACTGCTACAATTTAATGTTACTTCTTATGAAATGTTACCTTTAAGTTATAAATAGGACATAATACTGGGTTGTTATGCATAACAGTATTCATATTGGTGATTAAAATTTTCAAAAACATTTTATTTTGCTGTCTTTATTCTATGGAATAATAATTCTCTGTCTCTTTTCACTTTGCTTCTAGAAAAAATTTAAAAATCAAAACTCTGGTGTGTTCTTTTTATCTAAAAATTTTACATGGAAGAAATAGCCACAAAATGGTTGTGTGAGTGGAACCTCTGAAAAACTCCTCTGGAGATTACAGCTAATAAAACACCTATACTTCAACCAAGTACCCTCTACACAGTGAAAAATTTCACTTAAAAAAATCTCACTCATCACATTAAGGTACCTGCAGGTGGGCAGAGGTTAAAATTAAAAAAAAAAAAAAAAGAAAAACTTGGACTTTGCCACAGAGGTTCCTGCTTGGAACTCGACCACTGTGGGAGGACAGAGGAAGAAGGCAGCAGAAAAGCACTATGGGCCTCACTGAGTCCGCAGGACACAGGAAAAGTGACTCAGAGGCAGAAACATGAGATACCACAACCATCTCACTTTGAGCCCAAGAGATGAAGACTGGACCACAAATCACAGAGGCTGGACTTAACTCTGGTTCCAAAAGGAGGGGTTGTGACAGGGTAGTGAGAAGCTGCAGTGTGAATGCTTTGGCCAGATAGAAGGAAAGAGAAAGCAGCATGAGCCATTCTTGCCCCACAACTGGGACAATCTGAAAGACCAGCGTACATGACAGCTGACCCTAAAGCACAGGGCAAATTCACACATGGGACAAACTGAGAACATAAAGGCACAAACATACCCAAACTTCCTGCATGATCCCTGGAGCCACAGGAAAAAAAACAAAGCCACAAATGCCCCTCCACCACAGACCTCTGCCCACCCAGTATCAGCAAGAAACACCAAAGAAACTGCAGCAGTGAGAGTCCAGAGAGGCTGCCAAATGAGAAACCAGAGAATGGGAACTCAAAGAGATGGGGATGGGTGACCCATCAGAAACAGAGCTTAAAGCAATGATTATAAAAATGCTTAAGGAACTGAATGATAATTTTAACAGAGAGATGGCAAGCATTAAAGAAGACTTACAAACCATTATAAATGACCAGAGAGAGATAACGACTACAGTAACTGAAATGAAGAATGGAATAAAAGTTACTAAACTAAATAAAATAGATGCACAAAGCAGTGATTTGCAGAAAAAGCCAGCAAAAAAACACCCAGTTAGAACAGTATGAAAATAATATCCCCTCAAATGAGGATGGATTGAGATTCTTTTGGGACTATATCAAACATAAAACTATCAAAATCATAGGTGTGACAGAAGGGACAGAGGAAAAGCAAGGGATCGAGAAATTACTTGAAGAAATAATGATTGAAATAATTTTTAACCTGGTGAAGAAAATAGAGATACAAGTCCAAGGTGCACAGAGAATCTCAAACAAGTGATCCCAAACAGAAACACACCAGGACACATCCTAATTAGAATGTCAAAAGTTAAAAGTTAAAGAAAAAGACAAAACTCTAAACACAGCAAGAGAAATGCAAGTAGTAACTTATAAAGAGACACCCATTTGATTCTCAGCTGATTTCTTACCAGAAACTTTACAGGCCACAAGGGATTAGCAGAAAAATTCAACATGATGAAAATCAAAGGTCCACAACCAAGAAGAATGTATCCAGCAAAGCTAACATTCAAAATTGAAGGACAGATAAAGAGCTTCTCAGATAAGGAAAAGTTAAAGAAATACATCACCACCAAACCAGTAAGTACTACAAAGAATGTTACAGAAACTTCTTTAAGATGGAATGAGGGATAGAAGAGTACATAAAAGAAGGGAAAGGAATGGAGAAAATTACTTTGATTGTTAACATAAAATCAAAAGCAACAAAGAAACAAAACTCATGGACACGGTCAATAATTTAGTAGTTACCCGAGGGTAAGGGGAGTGGGTGGTGGGAGAGAAGAGACAGGGACACAAATATATGGTGATTAAAAAAGAAATGACTCTGGATGATGGACACATACTCCAACACATAGAAGATGTAATGTAGAATTGTACAACTGGGACCTATGTAATTTTTACTAATCAATGTCACCCCAATAAATTTAAAAATAAGGGGAAGCTAAATATACGGTGATGGAAAGAGAACTCACACTGGGTGGTGAACTTATTATACAACAAGTTGACAATGCACTGTGGAATTGTATGCCTGAAACCTATGTAATCCTTGCTAACAGATGTCACCCCAATAAGTCTAACAATAAAAATACATTTAAAAAATAATTTTAAAAATTAAATGTTTCCTTATTAATAAAGTCTGCTGCCAAAGCTTGGTAAACTCTTTAATTACAGATATTTACTCATGCTACCAGTAGAAATGAAGAAATCAAAAACTCAAAAATGACCCCCAACAAATTGGACAGGCATAGAATTTGCCTAAAATTGGAAGATCAGAGAGTGAACATATTGCATCTCCTGGAAAATCAGCACAGTTACCAGACACCTGTAAGGCAGAAGGGATTACAATTTCACCCCTATCCTGTATGTCCAAAAGAACCCTATTTACACTATTGTTCCAGGTTGATTAACTGACCAAACAGTCACCAGAATCCACATTTTCTGCCTGCTCCCTTACTTTTTGGAGTCTCCTCAGTTACCTTTCCTGCAAACTTAAATTAGCCAAGCCCAGGGTATGTAAGTTTCTACTGGAGTGCTCTGGGATGTGAGGGACCAGTTGACATGCATTATGTTACCTCAGCTTGCCTCAATGGCACAGATGGTTTGCCCAATCAATAATTCTTTGAGGGAAAATTAGCCCTCAATAAACCACAGCTGTTTTCTATTCTATTTTGATGTCCTCCCCTAACCTCTACTTCTTCTGTGCCATCCCATATTCTTGGAGTCGCTCTCCTTCCTATGACACATCCATTCCACTTGACTTTTGCTCTAACCACTTTCTGCCAACCTTCTGTCTCTTCAAACAATCCTCTCCCCCAGTTTTCTCTTTCTCCAGATCCTTTTTAACCATCCACTTTTTTCTTTTCCTATCCCTCCAAGGTATCCTCCAATCTTTCTGAAGCTGCTCTCCTTCCTTTGAAAGACCCCCAAACCTTTTTCACCTTTTCTTCTAAATTTCCCATGCCAACATTCTTTCCCTTCAGGCTTCACCCTCTAAGTCATGCAATTACACTCTTACCTTATGTCCCCTTACATTAATTCTTCTTCTCTCTACTCTATCACTCTTTCACATTTCTATCACAACTTTATCTCTGCCTGTCATCCACCATAACCCATTTTTAAACTATTTGATCCCATCTTTGTGTTCTGAACAAATCAGATGAAGACAAGGGCAATTAAAATATATTGAATAACTTAGAATATATTTAGTATCAGTGTACCGTTTTATTATTTTTAAACCAAAAAATAATTTATTACTTTTAACCTTTTCTATCATAAATAGCTAACTTCTCAGAAATTGTTCAAAATGCACTTTTTACTCTCTCTCAATTTTAAGAAAAAGTATGATAGTCTTTGAAATGTTTTTAAAAAGAAGTGATACACATGCACTTTTAAAATTAATTTCAACTGGCAGGAGAGTGCAGGGAAATGTGAAGCCTCGGTCCTTTGGCATGCCACTTGGCTGGGTGGAGAAGCATGCAGTGGCCTCACTTCTTAGTGTCTCTTTGTGTCTCTCTCTTCTTGCGCACATGCTCCTTCTTTCTCACATTCCTGCTCTGCCCCACCCCCTTACTCACCACACCAGTATTTACTTCATGCTGTTTTTATTATCTTCCTTGGACAGTGCTAAGAGTGGCCCATGATCCTTGGAAGCTGACATGCTGAAGATATTCCAGTTGGATAAGAGAAATAAAACCAGAAAGTGACATTTACATGCTACACATGAGGTCACACAAATGTTATAACATCATTTTAACCAGGTCACAGCTTATTGTCTTTCATGTTACATGTTACCTTATTTGCTTTAGTAGCCAATTGTATTCTAGAAGTGTCTTTGTGAAAGAAAAACACAAAACAAGGTTTTGGACAAATGTTAAGCATTAAAGATTAAGTTCATATACTATATAGATTCTATAAACCATTCATGGTACAAAGTGATGAATTAGAGCAGCATGACATTGAAGCATAAAGGCAACTTCATTTACAAAACAAATTTGAGCCTCTATTGAATATATGAGGCCTGTTCAAAAAGTATCTAGCTATGTAATGTGAAAAATAGAGGCATTTATGACTTTTTTTGAGATAGCCCTCGTATCTCCACATGCAAGCTTCTTTAATGTTGTATTCTAGACTGAAACTGAAATCCACAGATATGCAGTTATTGACCCTGTCAGTGGGAATGCACTTTATATCTGTACCCACAAATAAATCCCCAAGTGTTGCCAGATTTTTATGTCTGATAGGACAAAGCCTGCCTTCATTAAGCATAGTCTGGATGCACTTGAAAATGGGACCTACCACAACACCATCTTCATATACCCAGATTTCCTAATTATGAAAGGCTTGAATGCTTATCTTTATGGTAAGAAAAGTATCTGCACAGATGGTTGTGGACAAGTCTGGAACAGTTGCAGCTATTTATTTAAAATTTGTTATCATTAACCTTGCTGCTGAAAAGACATATAATAACATAGATATCACAGTGACCCTGGTGCTTCACCATTTTTCATATTATTTCCAGAAGGTTTTCAAGTGCAGTAAGCTGGATAGAGAAATGTATCCTGCATATAATTGCAAGATCTGAGGTCCATCTGCTTGTGATTGTAAAAGAAGTGAATAAAATTTTAGGTATTATTTTTGTGTCAGATATACTGCAAACCCTTATCATTATGCTCCTTTGTGCAACTGAATGACTGCTGTGAATGGATAAACCTTTCTATGAGAATGTAAACAAAGATCCTTGGTAAAACTTTACCTCATAAACACTGATTGTAATTTAAGAGAGGTAAATTGCACATTGGCATTTAGTGATGGAGTTTTCATCTAAGTATGTTAAATTTAAGCTTAAAAATAAAAGTGTATGTGCTTGAAAATTCAAACTTGCATTACAAAATTGTTTTCAGACCTATGTGTGAAAGATTTCAAGTTCTGTATGCCATTTAAGTGCACTATACCCAGAAATCTTTTATTATTTTATATTTCAAACTATGCAGTGGCATATAACTGGTAGTATGACATGAGGCTAGTGTATGGCACACTCAGATCAAGTGTCTTATGTCAGAACACAGTGATATGACAATGGTACTGCCCATCACCATTGACAGGAGCATGTACTTGAGTGAAATGACACTGTGCTGGAATGTGAGAGTTTTTAAACCTTTACAAAATTAGTTTATTTTTAGATTTTTCAAACAGTTGTAATTTAAAGATAAATAATGACACTCTAAAACACTAATGACAGTTTTATGTCTAAATGTTCTAAACTATGGCATAAACAAGACTGCTTCATAGCAGCTTTATCTACTAATACTTTCATGCAATTTTGTTACACAACTCTTGGTGGGTAAACATCAACACAACTATTAATAAACCATGTGTTGTTATTGTAAAAAAAATTACTTTCAGATTTATGAAATACCTTTTGCTACATATCACTGAGAATTGGTGTTCAATATTGAAAAAATAAGAAATCCCTAATCTGTCATTACATTGTTATAAGAAAAATATGTTTACAGTGTTTAAGAATACAAAACACCCTTCTGTATTACTTAAAGGTAAATTGTGTTGTGAAATTATGTCTTGATAAATTACTAGGAATTTCATGTGTACAACCTGATGACACAGTATTTGTATAATTCATTGTAGGTCGTGTACTCAGTGTCTAGAATATTTTTCTCTCATCCTAAGGTTTACTGGCTCACACATTTTGTTACTTTCCCTAACCTCATTTCACTCTAATCAACACTACCCTGTTTTCTGTATTCATAATATTTTTTCTGTTTGTTTTAAGCCTTTGTTACTTACTTTTTCTTTTTTTTTTAATTCATTTTTATTGTTAGACTTATTGGGGTGACATCTGTTAGCAAGGATTACATACTTACTTTTTCTTTCAATCAATTATGAGGGTGAAATCACATGATTCTCACTTCACACTGACATTTTGCACTTAACTAAGGTGATGAGAGGTTGCAAGAGCCAGTAAAATGTCAGAGATTTATTTCAGCTAGTGAGAGGCAGAGCCCAAGGCTACTGGCTGAAGTCAGCCCCCAAATTCTCAATGCTCTGTGCTGAGCACCCATTTCGAGGTTAAGGGCTGATGACTGGATGGCTCTGGTGTGAAGGTGAGAGTTTGTCACTACAGGGAATAAATGCAAATACAGTCCCCACTTAATGGTTAATTATGTAAGTACTTGGCAAGCAAGGGTGTGCTTCCAACAAGCCTGTTGATAATGGCAGTTTAGGTAGTTTTCACTTAAATTTTGAAAGGCCCAGACTCAAGAAAGTTTATATCAGATCTTCTTGGGTACTGATGGGTCAGTATAAACCCCTGGCTAGGTAAGACCCAGACAAGTCCAGCTGGACCATCTTATCCTGTTTGAGTTTTTCAATCTTGTCAGACAAGAGGGAGATGGCTGACTAGAGAGAGAAAGAGAGAAAAAGGGGTGGCTGCAATAATGACACAAGGCAGATGGGAGGCAGAGCAAGAGTTCTTTATTGAGCATGTCTGGGCATAAGCGGGCAGAGTCTGGTAAAGAAATCAGCACTGAGCAGGTATTGGGGGAGATTTTTTATAGGGACAGGGTTGGACTAGAGCCAGGTATCTGGCGGGCCTGGTAACAAGGCCTAAAATTTCTTATTTTTTGTTTTTGCTCTGGCCTGGGTCATTACCTGGTTACAGTGCTCTTCCTGCTTTAGGGGTCTGGTCTTGTATGGTGTCCTTGTGGATGAGCTGTTTTGCCACTTCTGTGCCTGTATAACTCAGCAGGATGTTGATTAAAAAAATTGTATTGGCATAAAAATATTTTAGAGAAGGTTTATTTTCAAACTTTTACATTCCCAGAGGAGGTTTATTCTCAGACACTTACATTTCTTTTTTTTATTTTTCTTTTAATAATAGAAAGAGGGGCATCATTCTCTTTAACTACTTCCTGCAGGTACGGGGGCATTGCAGACAGCCTGGCAAAAACATGTTAAAAGTCTTGGGGAAAGGGCTGATAGGGTGTTATAATAAATTGCCCTATGGTTTTATTAATTAGGGGCCAGACTTGCTTTTGGATATATTGTATGAACAAGCATAAAAGGTAATGGAAGAACAGGAAAAGCAAGATTATATTGATGAAGGGACCTAAGAAGGGTAACAACCAGGAAAATGTTGGCAAGGCAGGCTGGAGTACAGACCAAATGGAGTATTCAAGCCCCTGTTGACTAAAAGTTTTGAGCCAGGTGGCTTTCTCTAAAATTTTCTGAGTTCATTCTTTAATTTGTCCTGTAGAATTAATGTAAAAACAGCAAGATGTATTAGAAGTCATACAAACTCCACCTTCCTTTGCTAGGAGGTAATCTAATGCTATTTAATTGTCAATGACCATACAAGCGAGGGAATTGAGAGAGTGAGAGAATAAGCTGGAAATTTTGTCTTCTATCTTGTTCAATGCTGGCCATGGTGGCTGTAATATGTTTGGTTTTTAGGACATTATAAGTGATACCCCCTATTAGGCCAGTAGCCACCATGGTGGTTAGAATTCTCACTATAATGACCCCTATAGCCTGCCGTATCCATTTTAATGGGATGGTTTGTAAGTGGGCCTGTGAGGGGGGACTCTTTAAGAAAGGAAGGAGCATATGAATGGAGGTATTAACTGGTGCAACATACCCTACTGTCCATAGCCCAGGATTATTATGTGGGTGTAGGCATTAGGCAGCAATACCTAGGGGCTTTGCTGAGAAATATGAGGCCAGGGAGAAGACAGAGAAGGTCCATGGATGGGTAATAAGTCTTATTAGGATCTAGGGGGACATGATTGGAAAAACCAAAATGGAAACCTGGACTGTTGGCACAACTGGGTTAACAGCTAAAGTTCCAGAAGAAGAGGAAATGTGAGGGATCAGAGCTTAATGATTGGGAGGAATTACAAGGGGTCTCTGTGGTTTTTGAGAGAGTTTTTAGGGGAGTAAGGGTATAGATAACAATGAGTACTCCTCTTAGGTACTGTTACTGTCTGTCCAGAAGTATAGCTGTTGGTATATAGAGTGTGTGTTAGAGTGAGGTTTACAGATTGGATTATGGCTGTGTAGCCTGGTGGAGCTCTGTAAAGGCAGCTAGAATTATGTGATGGTATAGACAGACCTTGGGGTGAGCATGTGTCTATTCCTGCTCAGAGAAGGTCAATTAGGTTTGTATGTCAAAGATCTAGGGGAAGGTATAGGTGGTGAGAAGTGGAAGTTTAGAGTAAAACAAAGAGCACAGAATTTCTAATGGTATGAAGTGCCTGGTAAGGTGAGTATTAAAGAATAGTCGAGAGATTCTCAGGAGTTCCTATGAGGAAAGGGGATTTTTCTGACTGTGGCTGGTGATAACAGAGCCAATGGCTATGATTAAGACTTTGAAAAGTTTAGCAGTTTATATCTCAGGTTGTCCTGTAAAGTGAATTGTTTAGCCATGGGGTTAGCAGAAGAAAAAAAATGAATTTGGGTTGGGGTAAAATCGAGAAAGGTGCCTTGTAGCCATAAATTTCCTAGGAAAGAGAGATCAGTAGGAGTTGAAATGGAGCCTGGGTACCAAGTAAGATCAAATTTAAGTTCCTGGAGGAAAATGGTGAAGCCATCTATATTGATGCTCATGAGAGCAGGGGCAAAGACATTTGATTTCAGTTATGGCCTACCTTAATTAACATTAGTAAAGCTATAATGGAGATCTTGTTGAAGTTTTGGTAGGCTAAAGTTTTCTAGGAATCTGGGAGTTATTTTTAAGCAGAACAATGATCAGGAAAGTTGAGAGGACCTAGTAGACAGGAACTATCTAGCCAGTAGAATATCAGAAATAAGACCAAACAGAATTAAAGCCCAGAAAAGTGGAGATCTAATTTTTTCCAGCACTGAGGCATTAGACAGGCTTTGGAGAGTTAGATAGGATTTCCTTCTGGAATGTGGGTGAAGTGGACAGAAGTTGGGGAAGTGACAGTTAATGGGGTGCTGAAGAAAACAGTGTAATGTCCAGCCCACCAAGGTTGTAACTTATCTGAAGATTGTTTGAAAACCTGTTAGCGGGCAAAGTTATCAATAGAATCTGGATAGAGCATTTCCAGAGTGGGTAGTATGTGGCTGGCGGTGTCCCAAAGAGGAGACCTAGTAAGAGTAAGAATAGGTAAATAATCTCCTAGTGGATTGGGGCTGGAAGCTGAAGGAGGTCCTAGAAGGAAAGAATGCCCGAACGTTAGGGGCCTTGGGAGTATCTCAGATCCTTATGAGAGCCAAGGGGAGAAGAGCTTGCCAAGTTTGTTTTATCTCCTGAGAGTGTTTAGAAAGGTGGGCTTTGAGAATTGAATTAGTCTTTTCTAACTTTCTTGAGGGTTGTGGTTGGTAAGGAGTTTGTAGGTGCCAGGTGATATTTAGTGTCTGTGCAACTGTCTGAGTGACCCTACTAATGAATGCTGGCCCATTATCTTATTGATGGTGTTTGGTAGGCTAAGTGTGGGAATAATGTGGTTTTTTTATGACATTTTTTTCTTATTGAGGTGACATCTGTTAGCAAGGATTACATAGGTTTCAGGCATACAATTCTACAGTGCATTGTCAACTTGATGTATAATCAGTTCACCCCCAAATGTGACTTCTCTTTCCATCACCTTATATTTAGCTTCCCCCTCTCCTCTCCCACTCCCTCCCCTTTCTCCCCTCCCTAACCCACTCATCCCCAAATAAACATTAAATTATTGATTGTGTCCAGGGGTTATTTGTTTGTTCATTTCTTTTTTTCTTTGCTTTCAGTTTTGTATTCTGCATATGAGTGAAATCATGCAGTTCTTTGTTATTTCTGTCTGTCTTATTTCACTAAGCATGATGATCTCCAGGTCCATCCATTTTGTTGCAAATGACAATATTTCATCTTTTCTTACAGCTGTGTAATATTCCATTGTGTATATGTACCACAGCTTCTTTATCCAGTCATCTGTCGCAGGGCACTTTGGTTGTTTCCATGTTTTGGCCACTGTGAAAAGCGCTGCAATGATCATTGGGGTACATAAGTCTTTGCGGACAAAGGTTTTCAAGTTCTTTGGATAGATCCCCAGAATTCATGGATAGGAAGACTTAATATTGTTAAAATGGCCATTCTGCTCAAAGCAATCTACAGATTTAATGCAATACCCATCAAAACCCCACAATCATACTTTTGTGAAATAGATAAAAGAATTATTAGATTTATATGGAACCATAAAAGACCTCGAATTGCCAAAGCAATACTACATAAAAAGAATAAGACTGGTGGCATTACACTTCCTGACTTCTATTTCTATTTATATTACAAAGCATCAATAGTCAAAACAGCTTGGTACTGGCAGAAGAACAGAAATATAGACCAAGGGAATAATGTGTTTTAACAGGATGTTAGCAACTATATTAACTTCCTCATATGTTGTAGGAAATGCCTTAACTTACCCTGAGAATTTATCTACAAAAACTAGAAGGTATTTATGTCTTTTTATAGGTAGCATATGGGTAAAGTCTATCTGCCAATCTTGCCCTGGGGTTAAGCCCCAAGCCTGTTGAATGGAAAAGTGTGGAGGCTGTAGGCCTTCCTGCAGGGAATAAAAGAAAAATTATAAGGGCTGGGACAGCAAGAGGAAGAAATAACAAAAGTAATCATGACTTAGTAGCTCATGAAAATGGCAGGGATGTTTTTAGTTTTGAAACTTGATGAGATCTTCTAGGATGTAGTTGAACATTTGGCTGGTGAGTACCTATAAAAATTCAGTTATGGCATGCTATGGGTCTGCTTACATATGCAGATTTTTGTGTCCCTCTCCCTGGTATATGTATAGATAAGGGTCTTTTTATTTGGGATGGAGGGGCTATATTTGGTCTGGAAGCATCAGGAAAGTGGGAAAGCAAAAAGAGTTTCATTTAAAGAGAGAGGTATAAGCAGAGAAACTGCCTAGACAGAGTTCAAGGTACAATAGATAGCTGCTCTTAAGCTTGTCTCCCAATGTCAAGACTGTTATTCTAAGAAACATCAGCAGTACCCTTATTAACTCTTTGATTTTGGAGCCCAAGCTTAGCTAAACTTTGTTACTGCTAGATCCTTCAAGCTCATTTTTGTTAACACTTTTCTTGTCCTATTATTCCTCTATCCTTCACCAGCAACAGAAATCTTTGTGGGAGAGGATGAGGGTCAGTCTTCTGTAACTGCTTCAGAGTTGGGCAGGGGCATAGAGCTGTCCTTATCTATTAGATTGTTGATCAAGTATGGTGGAATGATTAGGCTCAGGAAAATTTTGGTGGCCCCTCTATTAACAGGACTAAGTGAAGGGCTTTGAGCTAGAAGTCAGAGTTCTGATTTAAAGGGCTGAGGGCAGTTATAGAGCTGCTCTTGGGATGTGTTGGAAGCCTTGTATGACTATCTGGTTGTAAGACTGTTGCAGTCTGGAAGACACAAAATTAATTAGAGGGTTAAAGAGACAAAGTCTAAATAGAAGGGACCTGAGAATTAGAGGGGTAAAAGAAGAGGCTATATCCAAAATCCCCATGATAGAAAGGGAGAGACTCCTGGGGTCTTTTAGAGCCTCAGTCCTGTCCTTATGTGAAGAAGGACTGGCTATGGTTACAAAAGAAACAGCATTTAGTGGGGACCCCAGATGGGGCACCTTCAGAGAAAGGCAATGGAGAGCAAATCCCAGCCTCTGGGGTTAGTTATCAGTACTTATCACTCTTGGGAGATTAAGTGGTTTGTCTCTTTGAAGAGGAAAGTCTTCAGTTTGCTCACAGAAACAAAAGTGATGTTCTGTCTCTCTGGGGGAGTCCTGTGGAGACTAAAATGGAATAGGCTTGATTTTAGGCAAGTGGACCTAGCCATTGACTCTTTGTAGCTTTGTTGCTAGGCTAAGAATCCAGCTGCTTGTGTGCATGTCTCTGTTGTGGGAGATAATGTCCAGTTTTTATCAGAGGGGATGGCTCAAGGCTGTAACTCTTATTGAGTCAATCTCCTAAGCAATAAACAGATTTGTGGGGCAAGCCTGCAGTTTTGAAAAAAACAGAGTTATTAAATCCTGAGAAGGTAGAGTTATTAGGCTATTTTTCCTGTAATTAACAAGGTATAAATTTTGGGCTATGTGTAAAGAGAGCTACCAAGGGTGCCCGTGGTCTTGGAGAAACAAAGTCATTAAAAGCCAATAGAAATAGGAGAGAGAGTGAAGAAAGAGAAAAAAAATATTTCAAGACATTCTGAGCTAAGTCATAAGCTGAATTACACTGTTTAATTGGACTAATTTGAGGAATAGTGTTAGTGTTTATACACTAGTTGTCATGGTGCCACCCTTAGAGCTTGACAGCAATTGAGGTTCTCAGGAGATCAGAATTGAGGTTAAAGTGTAAAGTAATGGGTAGCAATGAAAGCCAGGGCTTATAGAGCTCCTGACAATTTTTTTTTCTAGAATCCTTTTTAAAGTCTGATAGGCTTATTTTACTTTTTGTCCAAAGTTCAAGACATAGGCTATTGGCAAAGAAATAGACTGACTATGAGCCCAAATCTAGGAGACCTATTATCCCCATAATCTAGCAGGTTTTGGAAAAAAAATAGATCTAGAGTGAGAGGTCAAGACAGAGTATATGGCTATCAATCAATAAATTAACAGGCTTACCTGCCACCTAGAGGGTCACCCATAGTTCTTTCCCTGTAAAGAGAATGAACTCCTTCTTTTCCTGGGAGCTGTTGGGAACCTCAGGCCCCATCAGATGGTCATAGCAATTTTTGGAGGAGGAGTTGGTCCCTGCTCTCTTCAGATCAGGGAGCAATCTCTCCTCTTGTACCCTTTAGGCTTCCATAAGGGGCACAGCGGCTTTGGAGAACTAGGGTGCTCCTTGTTTCAGAGGTCTGGACTTCTGCACCCAAAGGAAGCTCCTTTATCTGGCATTCTTCTTCTGGGGTTTTTGGGATGGCCCTTAGGTGGTTTTAGCCTTGGTCTCTGTAACTGTGACCAAAAGTCTGACTGTCTCTGGTTTTTTTTCCTGTCTCACTATTCCTTTTTTCCTCATTTTTTTCTGTCTTGCTTGCTAACAACATTGAAATAAATTTATCTGGCCTTCCTTAGGATCTGAGCCTTCTCATCAGGGATGTAGCAATATGTCAGAGGGATCTTAAGCTTGTTCACTTTAACTACCTCCAACCCCTTCAGTATTGGCCATTCTCGTCGGCCGATCTTTATATTTAGAAGACTAATCACCTTTCTTTTTCAGAAAATCCTGCTAGTCTGACAGGGCTAGTAGAGTCTCTGATGCTGTCTCACCAGCCCACCTGGGATGACTGCCAACAGCTTTTACAGGTCCTGTTTACCACTGAAGAGAAGGAGAGAATCCTTCTAGAAGTCAGGAAAAGTGTTTCTGGTGCCGATGGGATACCCCCCAACCTACCTAATGAAATAGATGCTGGTTTCCCTCTCAACCGACCTGACTGGGACTTCAACACAGATGAAGGTAGGGAGAGACTGACAGTCTATCGCCGGGCTCTCATGGCAGGTCTCAGAGGGGCAGCAAGGCACCCCACCAATTTGGCCAAGGTAAGGGAGGTTCTTCAGGGTCCGGTAGAACAGCCAGCCATCTGTGTTTCTTGAGCGACTGTCGGAGGCTTATAGGCGCTACACTCCTTTTGACCCGACTTCAGAGGGTCAGCAGGCGGCAGTGGCTACGGCTTTTATAGGACAGTCAGCACCTGACATTAAGAAAAAGCTCCAGCGTCTAGAAGGATTACAGGATTCTGCTTTACAGGATTTAGTAAAAGAAGTAGAGAAAGTGTTTCAAAAGCGAGAGGCAGAAGAAGAAAAAAAGGAGAGAGAAAAGCGAGAGGCAGAAGAAAGGGAAGATAGGAGGGATCATAGACAAGAAAGAAACTTGACTAGGATTTTGGCCGCAGTGGTAGGAGAAAGGGATAGAGACAGAGCAGGACCTAGACAGCAAGGGAACCTGGGCAACGGGAGGCCTCCACCAGGAATCAGAGATGACGAATGAAGACGACCATTAGATAAAGACCAGTGTGCATACTGCAAGGAAAAAGGACATTGGGCAAGAGACTGCCCCAAAAAGAAAGGCAGGGCCCCAAAGGTATTGGCCCTAGAAGATGATGACTAGAGGGGACGGGGCTTGGACCCCCTCCCTGAGCCTAGGGTAACCCTGATAGTGGAGGGGACCCCTATGGACTTTTTGGTAGATACAGGAGCTGAGCACTCAGTACTAAAGAAACCATTAGGAAAATTAAAAAATAAAAAGACTGCTGTAATTGGAGCTACAGGACAACTAACATGGACTAGGCTTCCTCAAGGGTTCAAGAACTCTCCTACCCTTTTTGATGAGGCACTACACCAAGATTTGGCTACTTTCAGGGCTGAAAACCCACAGGTAACTCTGCTTCAATGTGTTGATGACTTGTTGTTGGCGACAGCTACCGAATCAGAGTGCAGGCAAGGGACTGAGAGGCTTTTAACAGAACTAGGTGAGTTGGGGTACCGCGCCTCTGCTAAAAAGGCACAGTTATGCCGGACTGAGGTCACCTACCTGGGATACACACTCCGGGAAGGAAAGCGATGGCTGACTGAGGCTAGGAAAAAAACTGTGACTTGAATCCCGACCCCAACAACACCTCGCCAGGTGAGGGAGTTCCTTGGCACAACTGGTTTCTGCAGACTCTGGATTTCAGGGTTTGCCACCCTAGCAGCCCCCCTCTATCCCCTGACCAAAGAAAGGGGAGAGTTTAAATAGACTCCAGAACACCAGGAGGCCTTTGATAAAATCAAACAAGCCTTGCTGTCAGTCCCGGCCCTAGCCCTGCCCGACCTAACCAAGCCTTTCACCCTATACGTTGATGAACGGTCTGGAGTGGCCCAAGGGGTCCTCACTCAAACCCTGGGACCCTGGAAGAGACCGGTAGCTTACCTATCAAAAAAATTAGATCCAGTTGCTAGCGGATGGCCATCCTGTCTAAAAGCCATCGCGGCCATGGCCCTGTTGGTCAAAGATGCCGACAAACTAACTCTGGGACAACAAGTTACTATAGTGGCGCCCCACGCTCTAGAGAGCATTATCCGGCAGCCCCCAGATAGATGGATGACTAACGCCCGCATGACTCACTATCAGAGCCTCCTGCTAACCGAGCCTGTGACTTTTGCCCCCCCCCTGCCATTCTCAACCCCGCCTCTTTGCTGCCCGAGACCGAAGATTCATCACCCACTCATCACTGTGCTGACATCCTAGATGAAGAAACCGGCACCCGGCATGATCTAAGAGATCAACCCTGGGCTGGGAGCCCCAACTGGTACACGGACAGCAGCAGCTTCGTGGTCGAGGGTAAGCGAAAGGCAGGGGCAGCAGTGGTAGATGGAAAAAGGGTAATCTGGGCCAGCAGCCTACCGGAAGGGACCTCAGCCCAAAA
>PVJL010014950.1:0-26052 GCA_004026885.1 Lyroderma lyra | reverse complement strand
CTTTTTTTTTTTTTTTTTTTTTTTTTTTTTGTGGTTCCCTGGCTGGGAATCAATCCCAGGCCGCAGCGTTGACAGCGCCGAAGCCTAGCCACTACACCACCAGGGAACTCCCCCATAATCTAATTTTTTTAACAAAGAAAAATAGACTTGATTTTTAGAACAGCTTTAGGTTCAGAGCAAAATTGTGTGGGAAGTACAGAGGTTTCCCATATACAGTAGTTTCCCCCTTATCCATAATTTGTTTTCCTCATCAGTTACCAGTTGCCAAACGTGGTCTGAAACTATTAAATGAAAAACTCCAGAAATAAACAATTTGTACCTTTTAAATTGCATACCGTTCTGAGTATTGTGATGAAATCTGGCACCATCCTGCCCCATTCAGCCCAGAACATGAATCAGCCCTTTGTCCAGCGTCTCCATGCTGCAGACGCTGTATTGGTTATCAGACTGACTGTTGTGCTGTCATGGTGCTTGTGTTCAACTAACACTTATTCTCCCTAGCAATGGCCTTAACGTGTAAGAGTGCTGATGCTGGCGATTTGGATATGCCAAAGTGCTTCCTTTAACTGAAAAGGTAAGAATTCTTTTCTTGTGGGGAGTGGGGGGTTCCCTGGCTGGGAATCGAACCCAGGCTGTGGCGTTGAGAGCGCCAAAGCCTAGCCACTATACCACCAAGGAACCCCCAAAATTCTTGACATAATAAAAGAATCAGATGATGAGTTTACTAAGAACTACAATAAGAATGAATCTTCTGTTCATGAAATTGTGAAGAAGGAAACAGAAATTCATGCTGGTTTTGCTGCTGAACCTCAAACGGCAAACAATCTCATCACACAGGCATTTTATCAATCTCACATGATCACAAGAAGGATGGATGCAGTACAAGGTTATTTTGAGAGAGAAAGAGACCACCTTCACATAACTTTTATTACAATACTTTGTTATAATCGTTCTATTTTATTATTAATTATTGTTAATCTTGTATTGCACCTAATTATAAATTAAACCTTATCATAGGTATGTATGTATAGGAAAATAATATATATAGGCTTTGGTACTATCCACAGTTTCAGGCATCCACTGAGGGTCTTGGAGTGTATCCCGTGCTGAAAAGGGGGACTGCTATACCATCTGTCCCTACACATGCCTAGCATCCCACATCCCCAACCAGAGAGGAACATTTGTTACCATCAATGAACCTACATTGACACGTCATTATCACTCAGAGTCCATAGTTTACATTATGGTTCACTCTGTGTGTTGCACATTCTATGGGTTTGGACAAATGTATAATAACATGTATCAACCATTATGATATCATATTTTCATTGTCCTAAATACTCTCTGTGCTTCGTCTATTCATCCCTCCCTGCCAAACCCTGGTAACTGCTCATCTATTAACTGATGCCATAGTTTTGCCTTTTCCAGAAAGTCATATAGTTGAAAATATACAGTATCTAGCCTTTTCAGATTGGCTTCTTTCACTTACACTATGCATTTAATGTAGGGTGACCAGATGTACTGTTTTAAACGGGACAGAAAACAATGGTACTGTCCCATTTCAAACGGTACATTGTATGGTCAGTCTTGTCTCACTTGGCTAAATTCAAGGTGTCAGTAGGCTGACCATACAATGTACTGTTTGAAACGGGACAGTACCATTGTTTTCTGTCCCATTTAAAATGATATGTCCACTCAGCCTAATTTTTCTATTTCTGAAAAGACATTGGGATTTTAGTAGGGATTGCATTGAATCTGTAGATTGCTTTGAGTACTATTGACATTTTAACATTAAGCCTTCTAATCCATGAACTCAGCATGTCTTTCCATTTATTTGTGTCTTCTTTAATTTCTTTTAGCGTGCTCACTTTGGTGGCACAAATACTAAAATTGGAACAATACAGAGAGGATTAGCATCGTTCCTGCATAAGGATGACACGCAAATTTGCGAAATTTCTTTTAGCAACATATTTTAGTTTCCAATTTACGAGTCTTTTTTTTTTTTTTTTTTTTTTTTTTTTTTTTTTTTTTTTTTTTTTTTTTTTTTTTTTTTTTTTTTTTTTTTTTTTTTTTTTTTTTTTTGCTTTTTGGTATGTGGGTAGCTCCCTGACTGGGAATCGAACCCAGGCCGCAGCACTGACAGTACCAACGCCGAAGACTTAAGCCACTACACCATCAGGGAACTCCTTCTTGGTTAAATTTATTCCTAAGAATTTGTTCTTTTTTTGGTGCTATTGTAATTATAATAGAATTGTTTTCTTAATTTTTTTTTGAAGTGTTTTTTTCTGGTGTATGAAATGTAAACATTTTTTGGATGTTGTTTTACATCCTACAACTGTGCTGAATTTGTATATTAGTTCTAACAAGTGTGCATGTGTGTGTAGACCCTTTTAGGATTTTCTACATATAAAACTTCTACATATTTTCTACCACTTTCTTTTCATTTTGGATGCGTTTTATTTTATCTTATTTTTTTTCCTAATCATGCTATCTAGAACTTCTAACATGTTGTTGTTGAATAGAAGTGATGAAAGTGTCTTGTCTTTTTTCTTTCTTTCTTTTTTTTTTTTTTTTTTGGTATGTGGGTAGCTCCCTGACTGGGAATCGAACCCAGGCCACAGCGCTGACAGTGCCAGCGCCAAAGCCTTAAGCCACTACACCACCAGGGAACTCCCTTGTCTTTTTTCTTGATTAAAAAAAATGTCTTTTTACTTTTGAACCATAGGAATGTTTTCAACTCTTCATACTAAATGCAAATATACTTTTTCTCTAGTAGTCTTCCAGTCCTCATGCTAGAATTGGCCTCTGCATTCTCAGGCAATGCCCGGCCCCATGTTCATAGATGCATCCTGTTTTGTTCTCTCTCCTGAAATACTTGAGGACAACGTGGCACCTTGGTCAGTTTTGAATCTCCCTCAACTACCGACTTAGGATTCTCTCCATGTTCTCAATAAGGCTGGTTTTTGAGTCTGGTGTTCTGTTTGAAAGGAAGTTACTCACAGCCCAGGACAAAATTTGAATTCCAAAATACCAAAATCTCAAGGAAAGTGGAATTTAGAAACATCTCTGATGGTGCAGCCCATGACACTTTCTCTTATTTTCACTTATTTATTTAACCCTTATGACAGAGAGGCACTAGACATATAAATCATGGTTTCTGCCCTCATGTGGCCAACGGGCACTTTACGAAGATAATTGATGGCAACCAAGTCAAGGCAGGTTCCTAATCGCACCTACTAGAAAGCACCAAGGCACCTGTGGTTGGTTACTCACCCTCTATCTGGGCCAAAGGCCAGACCGCAGATGCCATGGCTCACCTCTGTCAAAGAGCCTGGCTTCCTACCGCGGAGCCTTACTGTAATCTGAGCCTCTTAGTGAATTAGAGGTGGAAACCAGGACAAGTCCACTGTCCATTAGAAGAGGAAAACGCCTAGCCTAGGTTGTCTTAGATGATTTTGCAAGCCCAGGAACTTTCAAATGAAATAGATTCCACAAAAGGATTATTCTTAAGTGCCTACGAGGAACAGAGTCTTCCTGAAGAGAAGAAAAAGATGCAGCTGTAAAACAAACACAGGCAAAAAAAAAAAAAAAAAAAGCAAACCCATGTGTGGTCTTTATTATGCCAAGCATGGCTCCAATCACTTCATACATATTTAAATTTACTTAATCCTCACAACTCTCTGAACTAGTTGCAGAAGAGCAATAGACGGTAATATATGACCATGTCCATGTGTGTGTTAGGGACAAAAGAGGGCTCGCAATTTCCACAGGTAGGTCAAAAGAGCTGGGGAGAGCTGCCCTTGAGATCTTGTCCAGGCCTGGGCACCCCAGGAATGTTCTTTTCAGAGTTTTTGGCCCTTTTCCAGGTCCAGGCCTGCCTTTACATCTACATAGGACTAACTCTGGAGAATTATTAAGCTAAGTACCTTTCCCAAAGAAAACCTCTTCCCCAGTCACTCTTTCCAGGCCTGTTGAGGAGAAAGGACTTCCTACCATCAGATGCTTAAGAGAAAGCTGGGCTCACAACAGAAACAGAGCATGATATATCTTATAATTTTTCTGCAGGGAAATCAAACCTATAATCCTAATTGATTGAAAAAAAGTGTAGCATATGGTATAAGGATGGAATTTAATGGTGACCCATTCATAAATGTTGCAACAACTCCCAGAACTTGCCCATCCTTGTACATTTGTCCAGGTGATTGCTAATTATCTCATTTGACTCTGACACTGAACCTGCCAAGTAAGGGAAGCAGGCATAATTTCTCCCCTTTTCAGGTTGCGAAAGCTAGTTTACTCACCCAAGCCCTGATCCTGGAATTGGAGCTCTTAACTGCCAAACACTCTGCTTATAAATTCCTTCCTCTGGATTAATCACCATTTTTCTTTCTGAGCATTTAAATGTCCCTTTCTGCTCTTTTTGCCTTTTCTCATGGGTTTCTCCATCAGCCAGCTGACAGCTTAGTATGCCTTGCCAAGCTCAGTTTGTAAGCCCCAGAGAACTTCACTCCTTCCTGGGGTGACCCTCCAAGACTGACAGATGCTGTGGGAGCTTTTTAGGCAAGGGGCCACTAGCAACCAGAATCCCAAAAGAGACTCTGATTCTTAAAAGCTGCTCTCCATCAGCCCTCTGTGGTCAGGCAGTCAGGTTGAACCCTGGAAGCCCTGTTTTGTTTTGATTTTGCTTTGAAGAGGAAGCAGCCTTCCTGGTCATTCAACTCTTTCTCCTAAAAGGATAAATCAATAGTTTTGATAAATCAATATGTCCCCTGTTCCTATAAGCAGCCTGAGGTGACCCCTGAAAATGGTTCACTACTCACTTCACCCAGAATACCTCACAAAATCATGCAAATCGAGAGGTTCAAATCTTCTGTTCACTTTAAAAACACTCATAAAACTGCCCAGGCCATCAAGGATATGCATATTCAAAAAGCCACCAACTACCTGAAGAGTTCATCTTACAGAAGCAATGTGTGCCATTCTGTCATACAATTGATAGTTGTGCCTGGCCAAACAGTGGGGCTGGAGGAAGAGTCGGTGGCCCAAAAACGGCTGAATTTTTGTTACACATGTGTAAAAATGCAAAGTAATGCTGAACTTAAGGGTTTACATGTAGATGATCTGGTCGTTGAGCATATCCACTGAACAAAGCTCCTGAAATAAAGCACAGAATTTACAGAGCTGATGGGCACATTGACGCTTACATGAGCTCCCCCGGCCACACAGAGATGATCCTTACTGAAAAAGAGCAGACTGTTCCTAAACCAGATGAGAAGCTTGTACAGAAGAAAAAGATACCCTAGAAGAAACTGAAGAAACAAAAATTTACAGCCCGAGAGTAAATTCAGCATCACATACATGCTAATAAAAGTTAAAAAAAAAATAATGTTCAGACTCCAGGTATTGGGTCAATTGATTTTAGAGACATTTTTGCTCATAATTCATCCAAGTTCTGGATCCCATAAAACAAAATCCATTTTTGGCTGTACTTCTGTGAGGATTTTATTTAAATACCCCATTGATTACTGCTTATACTGCAATTTGGAAAAACAATCTAAGAACTATACAGTACTGAACTCAGTTGAAACCTATATACAATTCCTAGAAAGGAAAAGGCAAGCAGAGAAAGGAGAGGGGAAAGTTCCGAACATTTCTCATTTTTCCTTTTTGCAGAGGGGAGATTGTCATTAGCCAATTAGAAGTTTTGGAAGGACAGACGGTTTAATCTTTGGGCCCCAAAGAGAAAAGAAGCAATTTAAAGTTGGGGGATATTTAAAGGAGCTCTTTCAGGAGGCGCATTTCCAGTTTGAGGAGGCTCAGCTCTTCATGGGCTACCTAAATTGGACAAAGCAAGTAGTCTGCTCAGGAGCGGCTTCGGGAAGCACTGGAATCCCAGTCAGAGCTTCACGGGTTAAGGGGGCTATGTCACATCAGCCGTTCCAAACTCCTCCTCTCACAACTCCTCCTCTCACAGCGAGGTGAAGATATTTGAAAATCACCCCACTGCAAGCTCCTCCCCCCTATGAAAAACCTCGCATTGAAATGCTGCAAATGACTGGGGCCCCGCGTGCAGTCGCCGCTGGGCTGCGCGAAGCCCGGGTTTCCAGCGGTGACACTGCAGACAGCAGGCAGCGGACAGAGGCCTGGGCCGAGGGGTTGCTGGCGGGGGCTGGGAGCATGAGGCTGTGCTGGTGGTCCGTCGCCCTGCTCCTCGCCGCGGCGGGGGCTGCAGGTAAGGTTAGCTCCAGGCACCAGCGCGGGGCAGAGGTGAGCCCCTCCAACTCGGAGAGCCCCGTGGTAATTTTCTTTTTAAGCAGAAAGCGAAAATTTAACTCCATCCTTGGAAGAAGTGGGAAAACGTCAAGAACTCTTTTCCAAATAGCTGAAGAGAAGGCTAAGGGGCACGAGGGTCTGGGAAGTCTGGGACAGTCAGGAGTAACGGGGTGCAGATTTCTCCACAAGTCTCCGTCGAATGGGGAAATCCCCTTGTCTCTCTCACAGCTAGGCATGGGAACCTCCAGCCCTGGAGATGGGTATCCCTTCCCAGAGTTATTATAGGGGAGAGGGTGACGCTAAGCCGGGCTGTTCAGCCTGGAGGTCCTTGCAGGTGCTCTTCCGCGCCCGCCCGCGGGCAGGAGTTACCAAAGGCGGCCTAGTTGGCTTTGTGCTGCCCGAGGGCGCCACTGACTCTCGGAGCCCAGAGGAGCACGTCCTACCCAGACACTGCACGCGTGCTTCTGCCCAAGGCAACGCCTCCTACCCCGCCCCCCGCTCCGCTGGCCCGCCCCCGAGCTCCATTGGGCTCGATTCAAACTGGCGAACCTCGAGCCTCTCCCCTTGACCAATGGGAGGCGGTGACTTCGGAGGCGCGCGGGGAGGGCGGGGCTTGCGAGGGGAGGGGGCGGGGCTATCGCAGGATTCGCGCCGCATCTGGTTATGGGTGAAGCAGTCGAAGGAGATTCCTCACCTTGGTCCCCGGCTCCTGTCACAAAGTAGACGACACGCTCCAACCCCACCTGGAGCCGCCTCGGCGAGCATGAACGAGACGCCGCTGAGCGTCTGGTTCTCCTTGACAAAGGCCGCGGTTTTCTCCGCGATCGGTGGCGAGGCCTTCATCCCCACTTTGTCTTCGGGGCCTTCCTCTCTCCGCCTGCCGCGAACAGAACAGGTCACAGACGTGCCTCCGGGCCACTTTCAAGGCCTTGATTCCTTCTGCGGCTGAAACGTTGCCTCAGAAACGCCTGCCCCTCCTCGGTCGGTCGGGAACGGCATTTCAGGGAGTCAGGGACCGGGAGCCAGCGACACCAGACGGAGCCCTCAGGATTGCCTTCTTTGTTCAGAAGCTCTAATGGTTTCAGTTGAGCTGCTCACATGACGATTTTTTCATTTTAGGGGGTTCCAAATTTAGATTTGGGCAAGAAGCTAGTTGGTACATGATCTTGAGTGGCTTTAAAATGAGCTTCCAGAGGTATTTGACCTTGTCCTGGATAATATACAAACTTGGGCCTCTTCCTGTGTAGAACCATCTCAGCCTACAAATGGATTGGGATTGCCTGGTTAACAGGACTGCAGGAAGTTTGTTTGTTTGTTTGTTTGTTTGTTTGTTTGTTTGTTTTATGGCTTTGAACTCTTGAAATCCCTACCTGTGACAGATGGGTTGCTGCTCAGAAGAGAGAAAGAAAGGGAGGTTGCAGCCACACAGCAGAGGACTAGTTTCATCATTCAGCCACCAGTTGTGTGAAGTAGAGGGAGAGTAGCTTGATCAAGAGACACTTGATTAACCACACTTGATGGAGTCCTTCCCTAGGAGGAAATAATGCCAGTGAAATCTTGAGCAAGATGTGTGGCTTACTTTGGTTTTCTCTTTCACTGGGTGGCTAGGAAATCTCTCGTAGCTCTTGTTCTCAAGGAAGCCTGAGTCCTGATATATTTGTTCCCCAGACTCCTGAGAGCTGGCAGCTACTTCTCTCCTCTGGTGTGAACAAGAACAAGATGTGTACATTTGTAGCAGTGCTGGCTGCCCCACCTTGCTCCTTAGCTGTCTTCATAGCATTTCCTGGAGAATTGTGCATTTACTTTGTGAGTGAAATCTGAACTGCAGGCCTTCACTCAGCTAGATCAAAATCCATAAACAGTTGTTAGATGTGGAGCAAAGGTGTAATAATGGCCACCATAAGGAGAAGGTATCTTAAGATCAACAAATGAAGCAGACAACTCCATAATTTAACAGAATTTATTATGGGGTAATTTACTTACCAGATTATTGAGTCAGAATGGAAGAGAAAACCCAGTTGTTTTGTGCAAATTATTCTCCACTGAAGACTCCTGTTACTGCACCATTTTTTAACAGTATAACTCAGATACTCATGACTGACAAGACAAAAGGACAATACAGTAGTGCAAAGGGCCATACCTCCTGGTAGTCCATACTATCCCAGTTTGATATTCATCTCAGTTGTCATCCTGGTCATTACTGACAAAAGAATGGTTAGATTATAAGGAACACAGATATTCATTAGGCTTTGATATGCTTACCAAGGACAGGGAGGTTGGTTAAAAGTCACAGCATGAAAGGACACTAAGATGGAGATGGTTTTTGTTCACATTTACATGTATACAACAGTTGTGTGTGAAGAATATCAAATATGCCAAGGGCATACCCAAACCCAGAGAAAGTAGAGTGTCCTCCTAGTAGTTGAGCCTGGTGAAGGATAGGGAGCACATTTTTGAGACTGCAAACCTTTAAGGGGAATTATGGCCTCATTCTTTCTTTCCAGGCTAGTCCCGGCTCCTATCTGTAGGTTTCCTCCCCTGGTAAGATCCAAGTCTAGAGACTTTGTTGGAGTTCCCTGGTGGTGTAGTGGCTTAAGGCTTCAGCGCTGCCAGTGAACTACCCACATACAAAAAATAAACAAACAAATAAATAAAGAGACTTTGTTGCTTGGTGCTTTGATGGTCCCTTGACATTCCACGTTAAGTACATTAATAACATCCACACTTTGCCCAGCTGTCAAGTAAGTGACCATGAGTTGCTAAGACACTGTTGGAAGTAACCAACAGTGAACTGTGACAGAGATAGGCTACCACTCCCCAAAGTTGCTGGCAACAAAATCTACCATCGAGATCATTCCTGGGGAAAATACCTTGGCATCTGAGTTTGGAAAAGAACCCTGATAAACTGATTTCTCATTCATTTCAGCTCGGTCTGTTGGTTCCAGTCACTTATTTCTTCCAGAAAATGATTCTTTGTATAATTTTGATTTTCCTTATCTCAACTGTCTTCAGCAGCATGGGACAAGCAAACATTGAAAGCATTTACTACTTCATTTGTGTGCTGGAAAAAAAGGAGAAATGTGTATTCTCCTTTTCTGTTTTGATAATTTTGTTCCTGATTTGTCACTCATAACAGGAGAGATCTAAGGGCTAGAGTTTAGAGACTTGTTTTTTTGACAGGGAGGTGCAGTGTTTATATAATTTTAGGCATCCTCAGCAGCAGGAGCTATGGAAGTGTGTGCTCCATTTTGCTTTTGCTGACATTTAAATGAAACTAACAGGAAAATGCATCCACTTTTCAAACATTGTCTGGAGCTGATGGCCAAGCTGTTGGATGACCTGGTCTGATAGAAATAGGTAGTGGTGGAGTCATCCTGTGGGTGACGTCTTCAGCCATCTGTAGTTAGCAAATATTTGGAGAACCGTTGCCAGGTGAAGTCTTGATGTCCAGTAAAGGGGTTTATTGTTTTTAATCTTCATCCCTCTTTAAAGGGCCTTAAGACATTATCATTGTTTCAGGAGCACCTTTTGTGTATAAGATGGATGGATCCTTGTGCCAAGGCTGGGAGGCAAGAGCATTAGTGGTGTCAATGAAAGAGTGGTTCAACAGAAAGTAACCTCCTCATATGGTGATTTGATCATAAATCCCTAACTGGGCAGGTCACACATGGTCAGTAGTCACAACTCAAGCATGTAACTTCTTTAGTAAAAGATTTAATTTTGCCTTAATCAAGCCCTGTCCATTATTTCTGTGTATCTAGGTTAACATACTTTTAAAATAAGGACAACCAACCTCAAGAGAGCACATAATCCTGTTATCTATCCTGTAATTCAGTCCCCATCTTGCTTTCTCCCACCGTCATGTAATCTTCCTCACGTTCCCTCCTTAATCTCAAATACATAAAAGAATCCACAAAACTGTCCATTCTGCAGAGCATTTGAGATCTTGCTTCCCAGCAAATATCACCAGTTTGGTTCAAATAAACTTATAAAAATCCTCTACAGGTTTGGATGTTTTTGGGGGGTTTTTGTGTTTTTTTTTTGACGGTTGGGGGGGGCAGGTAGCTCCCTGGCTGGGAATTGAACCCAGGCCATGGCATTGCAAACGCCAAAGCCTAGCCACTACACCATCAGGGAACTACCCTGTTTGGATGCTTGTAAGTCTACAGTGGTAACTAAAGCTTTGATTGGATGTGTGTGGGGTGGGTATGACAAGCTCCTCCTCCAAGATCTTCTTTGCCAGTGCCCCTTGCCTGAACTTCCTTTTTAGTCTTTTTCTGAGAATCTTTAAATCCAATTGCTTTTTGCCTTTTCTGTTGTGCTAACAGTAGGGGGAAGTAGTCATTTCCTCCTTTAAGTTCAATTACGATTCAGCCATGAGTCAATGGGGTGTATTGTAGAGGCACCTACTAAGGAAACAACCTGTTCAGATCAGTGGTTGGGCAATACAGTTATCAGTGTGTGTGACCACGGCAGATTCCAAAGCTCAACTTGCTTCCCTCTTCCCTCCCTTTCGTCCACTTATTGTCCTTGTCACCTGGACTTTGTAATTCACACTTACCAAGTTCTGTTGATGCTTTGAAACACTCCCTCTATTTCTATGACCTCTGTCCTCCTTTGAGTGCTCCTCATATCTCTCCTAATCTCATCTGACTGGTTTCCTAACCTTTGGCAGTAGCATTGGACTTGAACTTCAAAGACCCAGAGTTTGATTGAGAAATAATTGACATACTATAAAATGGACAGGTATTAAGTGAACAGCAGTTCAGTGAGTTCTTCTGAACATCTATTTCCATGTAATCACCTCCCATTTGAATACAGACTGTTTTCTAGCCTCCCAGAGAGTTTCCTTGTGCCCTTTCTAATTTAATTACCACCCCCACACACCAAAGGCAACTGTTAATCTGAGTTCTATCATTATAGATTAGTTTTGCCTGAACTAGGACTTCACATAAATGCAATCAGAGTACATACTCTTGAGCAAAAGAAGCCAGACACACACAATGTTTTAGCAATTTATCTGTGTGGATGTGTTCAGCTATTTGTCCCTTTTTATTGCAAAATCATGTCCCATTGGATGAACATATCACCTGTCTGTTTTTTAGCTGATGTTTATTATGTCAACATCTGGGCAGGGCTCTTTTTTTGTTCTGGTCTTTAATCCTCACAACACTCTTGGAACTAGGGACTGATCTTCTCCTCCATTTCACAGATGAGGAAACTAAAGCCCAGAAGGATTAAGACAGTTGCCCGAGTCATTCTAGTTAAATGGCCTGGAAAGCCATTTTACACTCAGGTCTGCCTAACCACCCTACTACACTGCCTCTCAGGGAATCTGCGCAAAAATGCTGGGTGAAACATCAAAGTAGACATGAAAAAAGGCCACATCTTTTTTTTGGGGGGTGGGGGTGGGGTTGGTTGGTTCCCTGGCCGGGACATATGGATCCCTTTACCGGGAAGGCCAAATCAGATTTCTCTCTCTGTCCATGCATATTTGAGAACTCAAATACATATATACATATGTAAGTAAATAAATAAGTAAAAAGTAATAAATAAATAAGTAGTTATTTACAAGGAAAAGCAAGGAGTTCCCTGGTGGTGTAGTGACTAAGGCTTCGGCGCTGGCGCTGTCAGCGCTGCGGCCTGGGTTCGTTTCCCAGCCAGGGAACTACCCACAAAGAAAAAAAAAAAGGAAAAGCAACCCAAATGTTTAATTGTGCTCCACAGACTATAGGGCAGTGGAAGATGATCTTTTTGCAAGGAACTCCAAAAGTCCTAAAAATGCAGAATAGTCATTGGTAACTGGAATCAGGTCATAGAAAATTATAAACCATCTTACCTTTTCCTGGCATTTTATGGCTACAGTAAATGTCTGTCTCTTATATAAATGTAACACACACAAGGTAGTGAAACAATTTCCCAAAGTAAGCCAGAGAAGAGTAATAAAATACAGCAAGTGGTGTCCTATTTTTCAGGAAAGTGAGTTTCAAACTGATGGGTATTTAAAAAGAATATCAAAGAAATAAAACATCTAAATATATAAAAAGACTACATATGACACAGCTTGTAAGATCTTGGTCCTTCCTCTTCATGATCTGGAATGAAGGAGGAGGGGCTTCTCTCAAGGGCTGGCAGAATCATTAAAGTATTTACTTTCTCCAGTTCTTCTTGCCCAGAAGTTTCTCCTAGGAATGGAATCACTTTCTGGAGATGTGATTTCTAGTTTAAGGATGATGCATGCATGAATTAATTACCTTTGTGTAAAATGAGCTAATGACCATATTTTGCACAAACCACTAAAACAATTTTCTTGGTTATGATTAGCATTTGGAATTAATTGATAAACAGAAAAGCCTTCTTAATCTTCTTACAAGGACAATAAAACTTCTTACAAGGACATAAGTAGTATACCCATCAATCAAAATTTATATTTTACATGCAATTTCCCTATAAAGTTTCTGACTCATCAGGAAAATCCTATTACCTGCTTTTATCGTTTTTGTCTTATTCCTTACAAGCCAAATCAGAATCTTTATTGGCCTCATTGTTTTAGTTTACATAGGAAATCGAAGTTTATACTTCAAGATAAAAGATTTTTATTACCAGGTATCACCAACCAATAAAAGTTTGCCGTGATTCCAGTTCACACTTAGCAATGCATTCTAAATCAAAGCATAATATCTAAAACAAAATGCAGTCAATATAATTTTGATCTCTTTTCCAAGGTGCAAAAGTCATGTATATTAGGGAATTTCCCAAACACTTACTTTGTCCTCGTTTTAATGTTAAAATCGGAGTCTTTTTCTAGGAAAATCTTTCTTTTATTACATCTAAGGCCTCTATTTTTTTTTTTTTTTTTTTTTTTTTTTTTGGTATGTGGGTAGCTCCCTGACTGGGAATCGGACCCAGGCCGCAGCGCTGACAGTGCCAACGCCGAAGCTTTAAGCCACTACACCATCAGGGAACTCCTAAGGTCTCTATTTCTGTTCCATTTCTTTTGATCTGAACTTTAAATACATGATTATCTTTGCTGCTGGATCTCTGCTTTCTGGCCTCCACATTAATTTCTCATAATTTTTCTCTTTTTCTATTTCCGCTCTACCTACCGGAAAAAGTTCTTCAAGTTTCAGTGATTTTGCAGTATTAATTTTCCTCATTACTGTTTCCAGAACAGGTTTGTAATATGCTAAACAACTTTCTTTATTAATGTTCACAAAAGTTCTAATAATTTGTTCCCAGATTCCCATGGATTTATATTTTGGATTCAACAACCATTTTGTCAAAGTCTACACATTTTTGACAAATCTCTTTTTTGGTTTTGTTTTCTTTTTACATCTTTCGCTATACTTTTGGTTAATAAAATTTTATTTGTTGTGTATGTTTCATTTCCCGGGAGCCAGTTCACAAAAGGGTTATATTTCGGTCTCATTCTTTCGTTGGCAGGAAACAGACAAAAGTAGCTTGGTCAGTTTCTGACCCTGGCACTGAAACTTCCTTCTTCCTCTTTCCTTCTCTCTCAGTTGAAGACAAATGTGAAAGAAATGAGTTCAAATGCCAAGATGGGAATTGCATCTCCTACAAGTGGGTTTGCGACGGGAGTGCAGAATGCCAGGATGGTTCTGATGAGTCCCAGGAGACATGCAGTGAGTCCCGTTTGGGCATGACACCCACCCCAACCCTTTTTGATGACAGAGGGTGAGAGATGAGTTGGAAATTGGCCATTGGGTTGATGTGTTCAAGCATGAATTGGGAGATGGGGAGAGAAGATATTACTAGAACTTCCCTTTAACAGATCTTTCTTTTTTTTAATTGAGTTGAAATTCAACACAAGTTTAACCATTTTAAAGTGACCAGTTCAGCACATTAATACATTCACAATGTTGTTCCACCACCACCTCTATCTCATTCCAAAACCTTATCACCTGGTGTCTAATTTTTAACATGTTTCATTAAATTTTTACCTAGAAAGGCAGGGTTGGCATGCTCTTTCTGAAAATGCTGGATTCTTCCTTTGCACTGCTGGGACTGGTGAGGCAGATTGGGCTTCCCTTTGAGTTAAGGCTGAATCCTGTTTCTCCCACAGTGTCTGCCACCTGCAGGTTGGAGGACTTCAGCTGTGGTGGCCGTGTCAACCGCTGCATTCCTGAGTTCTGGAGATGTGACGGCCAGGTGGACTGTGAGAATGGCTCAGATGAGCTAGGCTGTCGTAAGTAGGGCCCCTGGTCTGGCAGCCCGCATGCCAGGATGTCCACGTGGCCCATCTGGGTTCTGGGCTGCTGTCAGTGTGTTCCCCGAGCAGCCCTGCCTGAGGTGTGGATCGGCTGCTCTTCACTTGGCTCCATCTCTTGGGGGCTCTTACCAAGCCCCCATCTCACCCCTTGAGCTCCACCTTGACCAGAAGGCATTGCAGGTAGTAGTGACATTGCTCCTCTTAGGGTTGTCAGCACACTTGATGAGACTGTCCTTGCTGAGTGTCTGCCTTATGGTACGTGCTCCGGTTGATGAGTCACTGTGACCACCATCACCACCCAGGAGGCAGAGCACACAGTAGGTGCTCACTCACCAAGACTCACTCACCCAACGAACCTCTCAGAGGAGGAACACTTCACTAAGCTGAGGCTGCTGCAAAGAAACAAGGCCAGGAGGCCGGGAGGGGAGTCCACTTTGGAGCTGTCTGAATGTCTTGGCCCTTTGATTTTATGTATTATTTGTCATTATTATTTTTTCAGTTGTGTAGATTTTTTTTAATGGAGTAAGGCTCTCAAAAACAAAATAACTGGGGAAAATGTGAATAACTAAGATCACATCAAATCTTCAAGTTTACAAAATATAAAAACCCTTAAGAGAGCTTTTTAAAAAACAGATGTGAGTATTCACTTACCTTTACCTTGGAAACACGCACATCTAACCTTCATTAGTGGTCATTTGATGAAACGATTCCTTGAGAAACATTTTTTTTTTTGCTTTTTTTTTCTGTTTTCTTTTTTTTTTCTTTTTTTTTTTTTTGGTATGTGGGTAGCTCCCTGACTGGGAATCGAACCCAGGCCGCAGCACTGACAGCGCCAGCGCTGAAGCCCTAAGCCGCTACACCATCAGGGAACTCCCACATTTTTTTTTTAATGGCTTCTTTTCCAGGCGCTTTTTTCCCTTCCACCTTTACTGAGATATCATTGAAATAGCACACTGTGTAAGTTTAAAGAGTATGAGGGATGATTTGATATATGTATGTTGTCAGTCCTCCGCAACAGTAGATTTTGTCTCCACATGCTCAACCAGTAGATCAAAAATATTGGCGGGGGGGAATTCCAGAAAGTTCCAAAAAGCAAAACTAGAATTTGCCACATGCCAAGGTTTATATGCAAATACCAGTTATAGGCAAATACTTTGCAATTTTATATAAGGGAATTGAGCATCCCTGAATTTTAGTATCTTAGAAGGTTTCTGGAACTAATCCCCAAGGATACCAAGAGATCCTTGATCATATTGTGAAATGATGACCACAATAAGGTTACTTAACTCCTCCATCACCTCACATAATTACCACTTTTTTGGGGGGATGGGGAGAGGCTCTTTTAATAATAGTAACAGTAGACTCTTTTTTTTTATTTTTATTTTTTTGCATGTGGGTAGCTCCCTGGCTGGGCATCGAACCCAGACCGCAGCACTGACAGCGCCAGTGACAAAGCCTTAAGCCACTGCACCACCAGGGAACTCCAACAGTAGACTCTTAAATAGCTCTTCCTGTGCACCCAGCCCAACCTGAGATTTTTACTCACCAGGCCTCATAATAATGCCCTGAAGCATGAACAGATGGAAAAACTGAGGCCCAGAGGAGGCCGGGGGGAGAGCTCAGAGTCCGCCCTGGGCAGTGGTTCCAAGTCCAGTCCGGGATCCCTGACCGCTCCCCGCCCCCGCCTCTCTAGAGTCTGGACTTTCCTTACTAAACGTCCCATCTGTAGAATGAGCTGGTGGGGAGAGCTGGGGCTCCCAGTGACTGGGTTGTCTCTCCCATCTGTCCCCACAGCTCCTAAGACGTGCTCCCAGGACGAGTTCCGCTGCCGAGACGGGAAGTGCATCGCCCCGGGGTTCGTCTGCGACACCGACTGGGACTGCTTGGATGGCTCTGACGAGGCATCCTGCCCCACGACCACCTGTGGCCCCGCCAACTTCCAGTGCAACAGCTCCACCTGCATCCCTGAGCTCTGGGTCTGCGATGGTGACCGTGACTGCGATGACGGCTCGGACGAGTGGCCGCAGCACTGTGGGGGCCGCAACATGTCTGCTGCCCAAGGGAACAACCCCTGCTCGGCCCTCGAGTTCCGCTGCCACAGCGGGGAATGCATCCACTCGAGCTGGCTCTGCGACGGCGGCCCTGACTGCAAGGACAATTCTGACGAGGAGAATTGCGGTAGGGGCGCCTGCGGGGTCCCCTCATCTGTCCCCAAGCTCCCTCAGGTGGGGGACGGGTGGTGTGTTTAGGCGGTTAACCGACTTGCAATCACAGGCCTATTTAATTAATCTCTTTTTTGACAAGGGGAGTAAGCCACATGCTGCAGTATAATTTTGGCTTAGAAAGGACCCTGGGCTCTAGTCCTGGCGGGTGACATCAGAGCTGTGTGACCCTTGGCCAAGGACTCAACCTCACCATGCTGTGGTGTCCTCCCCTGCAGAATAGAGCAATAGGGGAGTTCCCTGGTGGTGTAGTGGCTTAGGGCTTCGGCGCTGGCGCTGTCAGCACTGCGGCCTGGGTTCGATTCCCAGCCAGGGAGCTCCCCACATACCAAAAAAAAAAAAAAAAAAAAAAAAAGGAAAAAAAGAATAGAGCAATAGCATTGGCCTTGGCCGACGGCGCTTAGAATCCAGTGCCACCCAGTAGAACTTCCTGCGATAGTGGTGGCACCCCACGTCTGCGCCGCCTGTGCCATAGCCACTAGCCAATGAGGATAGTGGGACTAAAGAACAGAAGTTTTAGTTTTATTTCATTTAAGTGATTGAAAGTTAAATAGCCACACATGGCTAGTAGCTCCTGTGTTAGAGACAGTGCACATGAAGGATGTAGCCTTGGCCCCACGGCCATTAGGTGGAGGCTGCCAATGTAGAATCACTGTGAATCCAGAAGGTGTTTTCATCTTCGTGCATCCTCGGGATCCTTGCCCACGTGCACAGTCTTCATAGAGTTGCAATTACAGTATAGAGATTGTTAAACTTTTTTAAACATCACATTGAAAGACAATGGATGACTTTGTATGTGATCTGTTCTCAAACTTCACACAGACTCATTTAAGCCCCATAACTTGTGAGCAGGCTTCCCCTACTCTTCACAGATGGGCAAACTGAGGCTCAGAAAGGCAGCGTAATCTTCTGAGGACACACACCTGTCATCAGATTTCATGCTTTGCTGAAGTTAACTTTGGTTGTTTTTTGTTTTTTTGTTTTTTTTTTCTTTAATGTAAAGATATACATATGGGTTAAAAATAAGATCATTCCCCTTTTTACATCTGTCACAGCACAGCAAATATCCACTTGACCTGGATAGGGAATCATTCTGCCTACAGATGTACCCTCTTCTCACTGACATCCTGAAATCAAATTTTAAAATTATAAATATATTTATTGTGAAATAGAACCCATAAGAAAGTGCATAAGATATAAAACATATAGCATAACGACTTGGCATAAAGCAAATCCTGTGTGAGAGCAAGGCCTGGACCATAGCCAGCATTATCCTATTCTGGTCACCACATGCGTCCTCCAATATTTAATTGTTGTGTCATCCTTTGTCACGTAACATCATTGACACTTTTTATGTTTGCAGTCTGTCATTCGAATGACTGCATTATACTTGGTGTTATATATCTGATTTATCATAATTTACTTGGCCTGCCTCTGTCTAGCTTGGGATCACATACATTATTGCTTTTCTGCTGAGAATGGTTTGTTGGGTCTGTACCTTTTTAAATGAATTACGTGATCTAAAAAATGCATATAAGGCAAAACCGGAGAGAAGTCTAGGAAAACCTTAATAGTTGTGGTGGGGTATGTGGTGGGTGCTTTCCTCCCCTTTCCAATTTTCCAAACTTTGTTTCATTACTTCAATAATAATTTTCCATGATTCTTCATTAAGGAAGAAAGGACTTACTGCCATAAAAGAAATTCTTCTAAAATCTACAGTGATTTAATTGGAGAATGCAAAGACAGACAGATATACCTGGGGCATTTCCCCCATGATGGGAAGGAGGCCCACCTCTTTCCTCTTTTTCCTACCTTGTGCTGGTGGAGGAGGCTGCGTGTGGTTTTTCATGTCTAAACCTCATGTGTTCACATGCTGTCCCTGAAGCCAAGGCAGCCGGCTCCTGTTAGGCTGTTGGAAAATAGCTACTTCAAATGTGGGGGTTCTTCCATTTTTGCTACTCCTTGAGAAAAATCAACACGTGTTCTGTCCTCCCCAGCTATGGCCACATGCCAGCCTGACGAGTTCCAGTGCTCAGATGGGACCTGCATCCATGGCAGCCAGCAGTGCGACAGGGAGTATGACTGTAAGGACATGAGTGATGAGCTTGGCTGCATCAACGGTGAGCTGTGTGCCTTGATGGTCCTAGGCCGTGGGGATGTGGAGCGGCAACAAACAGGGTGGATCCCAGATGAGGGTGAAGCCCCACACCAGCTGTGTGTCCTTGGGCAAGTTGTTCGAACCCCCTCATCTGAAAAATGTACATAATGATAGCACCTACTTCAGGACTATGAGATTTAATGAGCTCAGAGTGGTCAGAGTCGGTATCTTTGAGCTCAGAGTTACATGTGCAAGACGATTCCATGTAAAACACTTTTCTGAATTTACAACGTAGCAATTCCACTCCTGGAAGCGACAGGCGACAGGCTCCAGGAGGCGGGCTGTGGTCGCGCAGAGCAGCACTGTGCTAACAGCAACACTGGGAGCAGCCCAAGCGTTCCTCAGCAGTACAATTAATTGAAAAATTTTAAATTGCGGTTAAGTACACATAATATAAGGATACTGCTTTTTAAGTAATTTTTATGAAGATATTTACAGGCTAAAACAAATTTTACTGAACAAAATGTTAAATTCTGATAACGCACTGTGTTTTTTTTTTAATTTTTAGCTGTGGTAAAATGCACACAACATAAAATTTACCGTCTTAATCATTTTTAAGTGTCCAGTTCTGTGGCATTCAGCACATTCACATAGTTGTGCAACCATCATCACCATTCATCTCTAGAACTTTCTTATCTTCCCAAACTGAAACTGTCCCCATTAAACACTAAGTCCTGCTCTTGGTGACATCCTAATTCTTAAGCTGGGCTCACGGGTGTTCAATAATTACTATGTTTTATCAGTGAACACATTTGCATATAATCTTGGACAAATTAGCTATTATATTATTAAAAAGCACTAAGCAGGATCCTGCAGCTCAGAAGCACCTGACTCTCCTTTGGCTCTCATAGTGACTCTGTGCGAGGGCCCCAACAAGTTCAAGTGCCGCAGTGGCGAATGCATCATGCTGGACAAAGTATGCAACTCAGTCCGGGACTGCCGGGACTGGTCGGACGAGCCCCTCAAGGAGTGTGGTGAGCCCCGGGTACCTGCAGGTCTTGAGCTCATGGGGACTCAGACATGGGTACTGTGGGGCTGCAAGGCTCAGGCCCGCCCGTGCCCCCAGGTGCTTTGAGTCTGGGGTGAGACAGATGTGGGGGAGCTTGGGGATAAGTGCCTTTAAGTTTTCACATCCATAGGATGGGACTTCAGTTGCTTGCACATCTTAGGGCTGCTGGGGATTGGCTGATAGGATGCCTGCAAAGTTTTGGCAACTCTCTGAAACCCATAGCTGCATAAATATTCGGACTTCTCTGGGCACCACGGTCTCTGTCGCAGCTATTCAACTAGGCCACTGGAGCAGGAAAGCAGCCATATGAATGCAAATATATGGCTGTGTCCCAAGAAAACATTACAGGGACCCCTGGTGGTGTAGTGGCTAGGCTTAGGCCCTCTCACTGCCACGGCCTGGGTTCGATCCCAGCTCCAGGAACGAACAACAACAAAAGAAAACATTAGACACAGAAATTTGAATTTCATAGAATTTCTGTGTGATGTGAAATAACATTTTCCTTTTGATTCTTATTTTCCTTTTCAACTATTTAAAAATGTGAAAACCATTCTTTTTTTTTTGTATGTGGGTAGCTCCCTGGCTGGGAATCGAACCCAGGCCGCAGCGCTGACAGCGCCAGCGCCAAAGCCTTAAGCCACTACACCATCAGGGAAATCCCAAAAAAAACCATTCTTAGCTGTTGGGATGTGCCTGGTGTAGAGGGCTAGAGCATGGATTGTGGAATCAACGCCCTGGCTTTGAGTCCAGTGGTGTGATCTTGAGCAAGTCATTTAAGTTAGTCATGCCTCGGTTTCCCCAGCTGTAGTTCAGCTACCTTTAGGGTTGCTGGGAGGATTAAATGAGAGTTAATACACTGTAACAGTGGTATGTGGTGTTCATTTTTTGTAATTAAATTTTTTTTAAATTTTGGTTTAATAAGATTTATCATTGTAACCATTTTTAAGTGTACAGTTCAGTAGTGTTAAGCACATTCACATTGCTATGCAGCCATCACCACCGTCCATCTCCAGAATTTTCTCATCTTCCCAAGTGAAACTGTCCCCATTAAACACTTAACTTCCTGTGCCACCCACCATTCTACTCTATCTGTCCCAATTTGACTCCTCTAAAGACTTCATGTAGGTGGGAATCATACAAATTTGTCCTTTTGTGTCTGGCTTGTTTCACTTAGCATGATGTCCACCAGGTTCATCTGTGGCATTGCATGTGACAATGGTTATTTTAAGTCAGCTTAAGGGTCATGGTACTTAACCAGCCTTGAAGTCATTGTAATTGTGATAAAGATGGGAGATAGTGAGGGTGGCAGGGATGGCTGGAGGCTTGAGCATGACTAGTTTGTACCCCTCGCCTGGCACAGGGACCAATGAGTGCCTGGACAACAATGGCGGCTGCTCCCATGTCTGCAAGGACCTCAAGATTGGCTACGAGTGCTTGTGTCCCAAGGGCTTCCAGCTGGTGGACCAGCGAAAATGTGAAGGTGATTCCCAAGCAGAGTGGACTCTGGGCCTCCTCAGCCTTTTCCTCAGACATGGTAGCCAGACCTCTGTGCCTCAGTTTCCCCATCTGTAACATGGGCATAAAAGCAGTCTCACTCACAGGCTGTTAGGAGGATTTAATGAGGTGCCAGAGGCATGAGACATCCAGCACAGGCTTAGCCTTGGTTCTTGCCTTTTGGGATTAATGATTAAGAAAGAAATCTCAACTGACACCGTTTTATGCTGTTGGCCTCGCCCCTGAGGTGAATGGCGAGGTCAGGGTCAGCATTGGAGGAGATTCTTGGCCATTTACCTGATTTTATTTCTGAATTTCATGGTCACTGAGAGACCCTAGCCCTAGAGATCTTCCCCAAAGGAGATGGCTGTCCCCCTTTTGCCACTGTGGGGCATAGCTCTGGGTCAGAGCCCATCACTCTACCCGTGGCCTGTGGAGAAAACGTCCCAAACCTCTTTCTCTGTCACAACTCACAGATATCGACGAGTGTCAGGACCCTGATGCCTGCAGCCAGCTCTGCGTGAACCTTGAGGGCAGCTACAAGTGTGAGTGTGAGGAGGGCTTCCAGGTGGACCCGCTCACCAAGGGCTGCAAGGCCGTGGGTGAGTGCACGGAGGCAGCCGGAGGGGCCTGGCCTGGCCGCTCCCGACGCAAACACTTTGGGAGTGTCAGCACCTGACCTTTGCACAGACTAAAATGACCTGGGGGACAGGCTGATTTCTCCTGAGACCTCTGGCAGGTAAATGAAGAGTGCAGTTGGGGAATCAAACTTGCTAGAATGCTGCCCTCACGTGTCCAGCTTCTCAGCAGACACAGATCAACCCCGTGGGGGACAGTTTGCAGCCCCAGCCCCTCTGGGAACTTCAGAGGTGGAAAGCCATGGCCCCAAACAGTTCTTCTTGTGCGCTAACAGTACCTGCACCAAAAAAGGCAAGTGCATTGAAAAGAGACCAAAATATAATAGCGCGTAATGAAACAAAACAGTAGAAACAGTTGAGTTTATTTTCTACATAAAGTTTAGGTTAGAACTGCAACTGTGCACTAATTCTTAGAATCATCTAAATCAAGGCAGTGGGGATTTTGGAGGTGTAACTCTTCTGGCGGAGTTGTCACCCCAACAGTCGCCCACATGTTCTCTGTTTTGCGTCATGTTCTTCTCTGGCAGTGTGATTCCAGCAAGGGTCTATTTTGTAGAAATATTTTAGAGTTTCCTCTATTTCCCCCCAGAATCTCTTAGGCTTTAAGCCCGTCTCCCTGATGGTCACCCTCCTGGCCTCCCCAGGCATGTCCCCGTTCCAGGGTAAACTGGAGGCCGAGTTTCTGAAATCCTCCAGGATTTGACATTTTACTTTAAGTTTAATCTATAGGGGTCATTGTCGATATAGATGCCATCCTGGGGGTGGGGCTGACATGGGAAGGGATATTCTGAGTGAGGTCAGTTGTAGAAGTGGTCAGTTGTTGGTGAATAGTACAGCACAGACCCAGAGTCAGAGAGACCCAGGTTCAAATCCCTGCTTTGCCACTTACTAGCTCTGTGCCTTGGACAAGTCACTTCTCTCTGAGCCTCAATCCCCTTATCTGTAAAGGAAGGCTGACAATAGCCCTTGCCTTATTGGGTGTGAGGATCAATGAGGGAAAGCTTCAGTAGAAAAATTACTAAAAAGAATTCTGGGGAGCTCCCTGGTGGTGTAGCGGCTTAAGGCTTTGATGCTGGTGCTGTCAGCGCTGCGGCCTGGGTTAGATTCCCAGTCAGGGAACTACCCACATACCAAAAAGAAGAAAAAAAAAAAAAAAAAAGAAAAAATTCTGTGCTCTAAGAAATCGCTCCCTACACCTTAGCCATTATCTTTTCTTCAACGTTGGGTTCCAAAATGTAAAATGCATGTCTCAGGTGTTTTAAAGTGTAATTTTTATTATTATGCACCTTTGGTGAGGCCAACAGATCAGGAGACGACTGCCATTGTAAAAGACAGTTTGTCACTCACAGTTACCGAAAGGAGGGGACACGCCACACCACGTAGGGCCCCACAGGGAAGCACCAGGTTGGTCGGGAAGCAGAGGGTGCAAGGGGAAGACAGGCGGTGGGTTCCTTGGGAAGGGACAGCTGAGCAGGGCACACAGGCTTAGGATTGGCTACTTGGCATTTTGGCGGGCTCTGGGATGTAGGGACTGTCCCTGGTTGTCTCATTCCCGGCCCTGGGGTGCCAGGGCAGGGGCATAGTGGCCTGGAATGGGAGAGCCCCGTAGAGGAGGTAGTGTGTGGGGGTTCGTTGCACTTGAGAGGGGTGGGTAGCTGTGTGTAGAACTGGCTAGGCCTACGAGGGGCTGGCCCTCCAGGGTCTGCAAGGCCCCAGATGTCAGCGCATCAGAACCACGTGGCTAATAATGCACCAGGGAGGTGCTTTGCACCCCGTGTCCTGGGGGTCTTCTCTGGTTCAGCCAGACCCCGCAGGGTGACAAGCAAGGGTCAGGGGTCCCTTCCTGTCCCCCAAGTGCCATTCCTTCCTCCACAGGCACCATCGCCTACCTCTTCTTCACCAACCGCCACGAGGTGAGGAAGATGACGCTGGACCGCAGCGAATACACCAGCCTCATCCCAAACTTGAAGAACGTGGTGGCCCTGGACATGGAGGTGGCCAGCAACAGAGTCTACTGGTCCGACCTGTCCCAAAGGAAAATCTACAGGTGAGCCTCGGCCCACCCCCAGCCGGACCCCAGGTGAAACCAGCGTCCCGGCACTGAAGCCCTCGCCCTCCTCCTCCTCCCTCCTCAGCGCCCAGATCGACAGGTCACCCAGCTTCTCCTATGACACAGTCATTGGCGAGGACGTCCAGGCCCCTGACGGGCTGGCGGTGGACTGGATCCACAGCAACATATACTGGACCGACTCCATCCTGGGCACCATCTCCGTGGCCGACACCAAGGGCACGAGGAGAAAGACACTCTTCAAGGAGCAAGGCTCCAAGCCCAGGGCCATTGTGGTGGACCCCGTTCACGGGTGGGTATTCCCGGAGCCGAGGGGTACAGAGAGAATGAAGAACCAGTTAGGACTTGGGGTGAAGGGGAAGGTTTGTATCCAAAGTAGACTAAACTGAGTGGGGTGGGGGGTGGGATGGGGGGCCTTCCCCGCCTGCCCTTGGGGCACCATGAGCATTAATCCCTCTGATACCTGCTATACCACCTGAGATGAAAGGGGACCTTGAGTGGCCAAGGCTTCGGCGCGCTCAACGCCGCGGCCTGGGTTCGATTCCCAGCCAGGGAGCTACCCACATACCAAAAAGAAAAGGGACCCTGAAAAGTCGTGCTCTATGGAGTAGAATCCAAACCCACAAATTAAAATACTGATTTAAATTGGTGTTAGAAATTTCTACTTATTAGAAAGTAGAAAATAAAATTCTGATTGAAGAAAGGTGAAAGTACACAGGCCCAACGTTAATCAATGGACAGTTTTCGCGAGGACCGAAGGTCACCACCCTGTGGAGGCCCCGGACGGGTGTCTGCAGGCCGACTCAGCAACACCAGGTCCCACGGGGACCAGTGGCTCCCGAAGAGACTCACGGCCCCCGTTCCACACACTCTGTCCCTGTCAGACCACACGCGCCACCATAGCGTGTCACGTGTGCAACCGCACAGTTCTCGAGGGGTGCTGAGCACCCCAGAGGAGCAGCAGTAATCAGGGAAGGAAAAGGGAGCATCTGGCTGGGAGCGGGACTCAGAGGGGACCAATCCTGGGGGTACGGTGGGCCGGGCAAGCGAGGGTCCCAGGTGAACAAGAGAGATGCTGTCATTTGGTGGAGGGACACGGTGGTCCAGTAAATTTAGCCTGGGGAGAGGGGGAGGGAGAGGTACAGGAACTCCCGGGAACCACCCGCTTACATGTACGCGTGGGTGTGCGTGTGTCTGCTCCCTGTGTCTCTACCTGAAGGGCAGCCCATGGGCACTGCTCTGCCCCTGGCCCTCTCATTTGGCATCTGGGGTTCGGTCTCTGTCCACTGGACGGGCCACAGTTTACTTAACTGATGTTCAGCATGTGGTAAGTTAAGCATTCTGTCCCCCTTTTTGCTTTTAACGCTCAGAAGGTAGCACTGTTTCATTGCGGTGGTCTGGAACCAAACCCCCAATATCCCTGAGGTATGCCTGCATGTATATTTGAAAAGGAAAAAAGAATTACAAAAGATAAATGACAATCCCCTCGGAGAGCAGTGTTTTCCAGGGCCCCAGTCCCGACGTTGGAATCAAAACCTTTGTTCTTTAAGATACTAAAATCCTGCCAGGTCTCATCAGGCCCTGGGGGAGGCAGGCGAGGTTGGGGGAGCAGAAGGAGCCATTCGGGTATCCCCGGGGACTGCTTTGCAGTCCTGGACCCGCCCCCGCCCCCGCCCCCAAGCGTCCTCACCTCTGTTGTCACTGCTCTCCCGCCAGCTTCATGTACTGGACGGACTGGGGGACTCCCGCCGAGATCAAGAAAGGGGGTCTGAACGGCGTGGATGTGCATTCACTGGTGACAGAAGACATTCAGTGGCCCAACGGCATCACGCTGGGTATGTTCAAGACACTGTGGTCCCTGGGGGTCGCGCATAGTCTGGAAGAGAGAGGACAGTAGCCAGGCTACCCTGAACAGGACCATGCAGCTCCCGAAGGTTTTTGTAACCTGCAACTAAAGCCC